>JAUJYZ010000004.1:207500-432851 GCA_033675265.1 Actinostola sp. cb2023 | reverse complement strand
TTCCTCTACGTGAAACAACAGCTCCATCGAAAATAACATTTCGAATATTTGTTTGGTAACGAAGGCTCAATATTCTAACCAGCGGCAATTCATTAGACTCTGCGTACGCATACCGTGGGCTCATTTATAGCCAGATGAAACATGTTTATTTTATGCGTGCGCCTGTAAACCGGTTTAAACCAGTTTCTATCATCCAAGAATTTGGAAGAAACCGTCGCGCATGCTCAACGAGAAATGTGGCGAATCCTGGCAGAGTTTACTCTCGGACGATCAAGAAACAGAAGCAAAAGTCTATACAGCAAAAGATAAATACAAAACCATTGACCAAAGAGGAAACTCTGCTAGCAGGGTAATAAAAAGTACGAGCAAAAAAAAGGCTTCGAATCCACTCTAAGCACGAGATGAGTCACAAATGCCCAAATGAACGACGGGAACGTACGATATATGACGTCAGGGTAAAAGTCACGTGGAAAAAAATCTTTCCAAACGGAATGAAAAACACAAATCGAGAATCGAGCTGGCATCTGAAACACAGGAAGCCCAACCAAAGATTAGTGTTGCTCCCAGTTCGCTCGCTGGGGCTCGCTCACTGGTCGCAATAAGCAATAAACATCAAATGAATATATCTGATATTTTCAAAGTAGACAAATTGAAATAAAATTTCTCAGCGAGCAGATTTTGTCGACTCTGTTCCCCTCGCATTCAAGCCATGACGTCATAATGATACATGGCAATCAACGTCATTCTTTATGTCACGAGGTAACTTTGGGAAATCTTCACTTTGAAATGGTAACGAAATTCGGCTCCTTTTTTGCTATTTCAAGCGGTGATGCTTGCATCAGTTCCATTCAGTCTGGGAGATGCCAAAGCAGCATACAAACGCGGCTAAACTATTAAAAATTCAACATCTGATGATGATAACTTTGAAATAAAGTTTTTTTTTTAATGACCTGGATCTTACTTTCGGCTATGTTTTCTTATATAGCTAATTGCATAATCGTTGTCGGGTTGAAAATCATAAATCATAGAAGCTGAGACCGCAAGGATGGATGGGAAATCAGTTCATGACCCGCATTACATACAGATATATTCAATGTTCTCGTAGTTTTGAAGGTATATGAGCTATTTAACTAAGATCCTACTACAAGTCTGGATAAAAAGGTCGATCATTTGACGGTGTTATTTGAGAGTTTTAATTTCCCAGAATTCCTTTTGGTCATAGCTTTCATGATTTTCAACCCGACAACGATTATGCAATTAGCTATATTCAAACTGACATCCCACTGTAAATGTTTAAATATTGATTTGCAACAGCTGACTGTCTTTCCACGACTCGGAGATTCCTGATGAATCATTTGTTGCCTTTACTTTTTGATACTAGGTTTTACGATATTCGTATTACGATTTAATAGTATTAATATTGCCAGTATAATGTATAGAATTGCCGCCAATTATCGCGAAAATACTGCATAGATCAATGATATCAAAGGCGCAGCCATGCAGCGGCCAATACCTCGAAAGATGCTTGAAGATGACTTGCGACATCGGCTTGTAAAACAAAATTCTTTGTCGGAATTAACGACATTTTCTTCATATTAAAGCTGTTCATATATAACAAACAAGAATTCTATTATTTATACATTTAAAATCGAAGCAAAAGAAGCGTTTTTGTTAAGTCACAACATGTCACCACCGGCCGGCCGTTTAGCGCCAGGACACAGCCCAACTGATTGTACAATGGCATGTCGATTGGTTTTAATGACTTTTTCGTCTCTGTTTTTTTTATTGTCAATCTGAGCTTCAATAATAATATAATATAATTCAATACAATATAAAAGTGCAAATGACACATGCAATTATGTGACGGTTGTGAATTGGTCTTCGTTAAACTAACCGCCATGAAATCCCTTCCTAAAGTCCAACAAATTCTTCTACAAATCTGTGTTTACAGTCAACTTGTTGTGCTGTTTCAAGCGGTAGCGGTGTTTTCCTGGCCTGACGAAGATTCCAAGTCTTCATACTTTCAGCGCGAACCTCTCCGCTTCATGGACAAACACGCTACAACGACAATCAAAGTGGCTGACATATTCGGCTGCCAATTACTGTGCCTTCGTGAATCGTCGTGCTTTGCTATCATCTTTGCAAGAAACCCGGATGATGGAACGCAACTTTATCATTGTTCGCTATTCGATTCACAGGGAAATCACGATGAATTTTATTTTACAGACCTGTTCGATGTGTACACGAAAGTAGGTAAGTTTCTTGTCTGAAAAAAAAACCCGACCCAAAAATGTTCCTTTCTTTTTTACTTGTTTCCTTCATTGTATACAGCATTATTCATAATACAGTTTAACCTGTATTAAGTGGTTGACGCCCTATATTAAGCAGTCACTTAATTGTCAAAGCAAAGCCCCTCAGTGAAATTACTCCCGCCGTAACTACAATAAACCTATCAGCTCTACTAAAGCGGTACATCTATTAAACGGTCGAGGTCAACACCTTTTACAAAGTCCTATTCGGAACTGTTTCTGTCATCTTGACTTCTATTAAACGTTACTTTGTAGAAGGAAGCCATTCAAATGTAATTAGAAATTGAAATTGAATTTGCCTTTTTAAAGTACATAATCTTTTCCCACAAATATCAAAATCTATAGAAACACAGCACAATAGCTTCGTTATACAACCTTCTAATCTGCTTGTTCTTGTGGATTTACTGGATCCTGTCACTCAACCTAGCAAATCTGTGACCGCATTTAAACTGATACACGTTTGAACAAAATAACTATTACGTTTATATACATTCCGTGTTTTGTGCGCGCAAAGGATTGTGGTAAAATGTACCTCTCTTTTTCAGTCGTAACTTGAACTTACTCAACATGTTCTGATTTGCTCTCCAGCTCCCAAGTCTTGTAGTCACGCAAAGTTTCTTGGGTACCATGAAAGCAAGCATTACGTCATTGATCCTGATGGACCCAACGGTGCAGAGCAGCCATTCAGCGTCT
This sequence comes from Actinostola sp. cb2023, assembly GCA_033675265.1. Taxonomy (NCBI): domain Eukaryota; kingdom Metazoa; phylum Cnidaria; class Anthozoa; order Actiniaria; family Actinostolidae; genus Actinostola; species Actinostola sp. cb2023. Next base: position 429,849 of record JAUJYZ010000004.1, on the reverse strand, counting down.
ACTGTAACATGACCAGTCATAATGGCATTGGCGTGACAGTTGTGAGTCACAACAGCGAAGACCGCACCCTAGTGGATGGTTGTGAGTCTAATGGGTGCTATAGACGTGATGTGGTCTATGATGGGATATCTAGTGATCAACTACGAGCATTGACATCCATCTCAACCCATTGTGAACAGTACATCAAATACGAGTGTATGGATGCACTGTTACTGTGTAAGTCAGGGGATATTTTTGTCCTCTTTTCTCCAGTCGTCTTTCTACATTTGAGCTCTTTCTCTTCTCATTCAGATCATTATGGAGATTCGCAGATGTCATGGCTTGTGTCACGTGATGGACGTCAAATGAAGTACTGGGGCGGTGCGTCACGTGATAGTGGAATGTGCGCATGTGGCATGACGGGAAAGCTGTGCCAAGAATACTAGCTGTAACTGTGACGCAAACGAAGACGTTTGGCTTGAAGATTCTGGTTTACTGAACAACAAAGAAGATCTTCCTGTCATTTCGCTAAGGTATGAACACAAGTATAGAGTAGACCTCACATTATAGATAGTCAGCCGAACAACGATCCACAAATCCATCCATCCATCCATCCATCCATCCATCCATCCATCCATCCATCCATCCATCCATCCATCCATCCATCCATCCATCCATCCATCCATCCATCCATCCATCCATCCATCCATCCATCCATCCAGCCATCCATCCATCCATCCATCCATCCATCCATCCATCCATCCATCCATCCATCCATCCATCCATCCATCCATCCATCCATCCATCCATCCATCCATCCATCCATCCATCCATCCATCCATCCATCCATCCATCCATCCATCCATCCATCCATCCATCCATCCATCCATCCATCCATCCATCCATCCATCCATCCATCTATCTATCTATCTAAAACCCACCCTTTCTTCCTTCCTTCAAACCTCTCATCCTAATCTATTCATATTCCCTCTATGCTATACGTCAACACTGCAGTATTTAATATCGTATGTTCACTAAATTCTAGGTTTGGTGATATAGGAGATTCTGGTGAACAGGGATATCATACTCTTGGAAAGCTAAGATGTTACGGTCAGATGATGGCTTGATTTGCTCCGTAGACCAAGTATCGCCGTTATGCATGGATCAATTCCAGCTGTTACCATCCCCCCCCCGGGCATACCCCAGGGATTTGTAAGGACCTGTGTCCCAGGGGCAGGGATTTTGTACAACAACGTGGTTGCCCCGGGGGTGGGGGGCGGGGATAACTTGACCGAGCGTATAATCAATGGAGGAAATTTGCCGGTAAAGAGACTACTTTTGTCGCCGATTGGCTTGAAAAACAAGGTCTTGCAAAGTTAAAGGCTTTCTTTGATTAAAAAAAGGCAGATGACTTCTTATCTCTACTGTTATGGTCAATAATTCTTTCTAAAAGGTGTCTAGCTTTATTATTAAACATGCCTTTAATATTATTCAATTGTTCATGGTTGCTTTTCCGTTGCCCGGGGGCGGGGAATTTGTAGTCCCAAGGAAATTTTTTTACAAATCCCCGGGGGTCAGCCCGGGGGGGGGGGATGGTAACAGCTGGAATTGATCCATGCATTACATGTAGATGCTATTCATAGTCGATGTATACTTCTTGTAATTCCTCTGTATTTCTCTTGATCCAAACGAACCGGCTGTGGATACTTGATGGTTATTTTGACTAAAGCCGGTGTTTTGTATCGTGCATCCAGGAAATTAACGGGCAATGAAACTTATAACCATCGACAGGAAGCCCAAGTATTTCATTTGGACCATTGGTTGCACTGACCACAGGCAGCCCAACCATAATAAAACGACATTTGTATGCGCGCGTCTTTTTTGGATGGGTTTCCTGAATACTGCATTTCTGCGGGCGGTCTTGCGGGACGCACACAGGGAGCCCAATACGTATTGCATAACCCCCATTAACGTTCAATCCCTTGAACTCTCCCTCTTGTCGACGTCCTGGACCAACAATCGATGTGGAGCAGTTGTGTCTAAGCCGGCTTGAAGAGGCCATAGTACAGTTCTTATTTTTTGAACTTTTTTCAGCCACGAGACTCGATGGTGCAATTTTCAAGCACGTCGGTGTCACGCGGATCACCCATCAATCCCCCCCCCCCCCCCCCCCCCCCCCCAAAACATTTGCCCTCCCCGGGGCGAATTCTTGAAAACTAGTGCCTTCTAATTTTGCCAGAAATTTTGACCTCGAATTCATGATAAAGCTTTGCATTCTGATTTTTTTAAAAATAAAGAGCTTACTTGGGTTCCTGACTTGATATATTGTAGAATCGTATAGCACATAGCTAAATCACGCGCTGATTGGTCGAGAAGGATGGTGATTTTGTGTGGAATCGGGGGGCTTCCTTTTACGTCCGCATTCATTCAGCACGTACGCGAGCGTTTTTTTTCATCCTCGCAGTGTAAAAAACAAAAAAACAACACAAAAACAAAGAAAGTGTAAAAACAAAACAAAATCAAAACGAGAAAGAGATGGCATGTTCAATCGAAACATATCAAAACCTCTAAGCCATACGGAAATTTCTCCAAACTTCTCATTCAAATTTAGCGTTTTAGAAAGACAAAAACTGTGTCTAAAAAGTACAAGAGAAAGAAAAATAAGGCGCTTGAACTTAACAAATCGAAGTCGCTTTTCTATGGTCTGTACTCTTATCGACCATAGAAATGACGTCAGAAAATGATCAAAACTCAAGTTTCACTGCAAAGTTTTGATCATTTCTGACGTCATTTCTATGGTCGATAAGAGTACAGACCATAGAAAAGCGACTTCGATTTGTTTTTTTACAACAATATTTACTCAGGAAAGCGGAAAAGGCTCCCAAAACGACAAATAGATTTGAAAGAAAAACTGATTCAAGCGCGCGCTGGTTCCGTGCGCGAGCGAAACGTCATTCTATGTGTCTGTCCTCTTATCGACATTAGAGAGTTTTAGCAAACACGACGCGACGTGAGAACACGACGTTAGATGACGAATAGATATTACATTTGGCATTGCGTGACTACCGTGACAACGTCGCGACGTCAAGTTCACGACGCCATTTCACTTGTTTTCACGTCCTCTTCATGACGTTGAGGACGCCAACGGTCGTTTTCACAGTTATTCGTCAGCGCTCGCGCCGTCCTCTTTCACGTCGCGTCGTGTTTTCTAAATCTCTCTAATGGCTCTTATCCAATCAGCGCGCGAGAAATTTGACAAATGGCTACCGAAAGTGTTGATGCAAACGTTGATGTGAACGAAAGTATCGCCGTAAGCGATGCAAGTTCCGATGCAACCGATGCAAATGAAAAAGCTTTGTCTGAGTCAGCAATCTCATCAGTTGTGGTGTATAGTGAAGAAGACGTGAATAATTTTGTAGATGAAATGGTTGCAAAAAATACAAAAAGAAGTACCGCAACAGCAGTCCGCCGACTTGAGAAGTGGTACAAAGAAAAACATGGCGAAGACTTGGATTTAAACACAATTGGCAAAGAAGAAGCCTCACAAAAGAATACGAGCCAGGGGCCCGTTTCTCGAAAGCCCCGTAACTGAACTTTTCGGGCCCGAAAAGACATTCCAGAAATCTGAGACACTAACTCTACAAAGCTGTTCTTTTGACATGTTTTTAATATGAACAAACTTTCCCTTCATGCAAAGTTTCATGTCTGTAAACTACTTCGTTTTGAAGATATAGATTTTTAAAGAAACACTTTTCGGGCCCGATACAAAGTAGTTTCCAGACACGAAACTTGGCATGAAGGGAAAGTTTGTTCATAATAAAAACATGTCAAAAGAAACACAAACATAGCAGTATCGTGTTGCTTCTAACGGTTCTTCCAAAATAATGCATTTATTTCGGATGATTTCAGTAAAAAAAAACAGCAAGGAAAACACAAACACAGCAGTATCGTGTTGCTTCTAACGCCTTACGCATGCGCACCAACACTCTCAAAAAGATCCTACATTTGAACAACGTTCCGCAAGTGTGACCAAGGAGCACTGCAATCTTTCCTGACAACATTTTTGTTGAACCGTACAGGGAACTGGGAGGTCAATGATACGACACCAATATGAGACCTTCCCTTATTAGTAATCTTTATATAAAGAATAATCCTCATCAGTAGTATTCTTCATTCTGCATGGACGAATTGCTCATTAATTATGCAGAATTTTTGAAAGATTTCTAAGAGTGCTTGTGGAGTGCTCGTATTATATCCGTAAAACAAAACAAAAAAGTACTTTATGGTGCATTGTACTATAAGCACTAGCTCTGTTTGCCATCAAGGGTTGTTTAAGTTTTAGAGGCATTCTTCACGAACCACAATAGTTCTGAACAAACTTCATCTCAGAATAATTAGAACAATAGGGCATAGTTTCAACTACAATATATGTGCTGACAAATATCCTTTTCATTTATCTCGCCCCAAGCCATTTGTTGTCATTATTGGATCATTTAACTAATGGACTCAACAACCTGACTCGCGGCGTTTCTGAAACCGTTCCTTTCTTCCATGTATGATATCACAACACATCAATGTCGTCGCTCAATACAATCATGACAACAAGTGGCCAAAGTATTTAAATAAACTGAAAAGAAAAGTCATGGAAATAAAATCACCAAACTTCTTTTAAATATAAAAGGTAAAATGGCCCCACTAGGAGGATCATGGTATGTTTAATAAATGTTCATTTAGTACCTTAAAAGAAGACTTCCCTCACGCTGTTTTCTAATAGAAGCCGCACTTTTAGTCTGACGTCTTAATTGAATAGTCTTTAATAGGCTTCCTAATGCATACTTTATCTACAAGGCATTCATCAAGGTCTTAGATACAGCAACACGAGGCAACACAAGTCAGTTTTCATTCTTGCGGCCTTGAGATCTGTCCGGCGACACTGTTCATACTGATATCCAACAACTGAGCCACGAGTATGCTTCAATCAACAATCCTTGCAACTTGTGTATTCAACATGATGATAGTTGTGTTTATTTTCACTCATCTTTTCGTGCCGTTTAGTGAAGTGATGTCCTCGGACAGCGATCGTTACAGATCGTCCAACTTTCAAAAAAAGCACAATTATTTCATGGAGGGAGGTGAAGGGATAGCATCAACCAAAGTCGAGGATGCATTCAGTTGTCTTTTCTTCTGCCTTCATGAATCGAGATGCGTTTCAATCAACTTTGCAAGAAACCCAGACGAAATTGGACTTCGTCTTTGTACTATTTACGACTCTCCAGCAGACTATGGCGGCTTCAAACTGGTTCCGTCAGAATTGTACGACTTCTACTTCAAGCCATCAGGTGAGATTGTATTGAACTTATAACAGAAAATATGTCGAACGTGCCGTGGCACAGAAGCCGGTCTATTACGCCCATTACTAGACGAAGTCCGTTCGTTTGCCCCTCATTATAAATAAGCGCTTATATTTATTATGTTTTCTTGTGTTGTAAGTTAATGGAAGTATCTAAATCCTTACTTTTATCTTTTTCTAAAAATAACTGAGAGCGAACAACTGAATTCAAAACTGACTTATTAACTGAACGGGAGGGCTCATATGACCTGATTATATGACCCAATAATAAGAAGTGTTTTTCAGCAGGGAGTGCCTGTGAGTGAGTGCAACGTCTCAAAAACAGCCAATGTGGAATTAAAGAGACGTAACTGAATATTATCATTTCCCAAGTGCTTCTATAACTCGATAGATCACAGCTGCCAAGTTTTCTATTTCTTTTATAAAATACAATTATGATTTAAAAGCAAGTTTTCAATTTTGTTCGTTGCAAAAATGTTTGAATATATGTGCACACGTGCACTGTGCAGAGCGCGTGGAATACGCATCCTTTGGCCAATCAGAGTGTGTGTTATATCATAGTTATTTTATAAGCAATAGTTTTAAATAAATATCTATCTATCAGTTCAGTATGAAAACAAAATGAAACAGCAGTTCCTTGTGCATGTCTTTTCACAAAACAAAATATATGAACATTTACATATTCCCTTAGTAACTACTGGTCACTGGTTACTTGTCACATGCCCTTATTTCATTTTGATTTAAAGGATAAATTTTCAAATATATTTCTAGATAAAGTTGAAGAAGACAACAATATGGAAGCAGCCGAGGAACAAAGGCAAGATACTCAAGAATCTAAAGGTACATCATGGTCATCACATGTATTCACTTGCATATATATACATGTAGCCTTTACAGCATGCCCTATACACTATCTTATCATATTCATTAATAATTCATGAGGAAATAACAATAGAAATCATAACCATCGGACACAAAATTGTCTTCATTTGCATACTACTTTAACTTTTCTCAGCCAAACTTACTGGTATCTTGAAAATTATAGTAGAACATGATTTTATACATCTACATGTATAGATGCATACTGTATGGCAATTAAAATATCCTGCCAGCAGCTCAACATTATAATTCCCATACAGTATGGCTGCTCTTATTGTATCTATTACTAATCATTCATACTGTATACTCTTTGTGTTACTTATCAAGTAGAAGAACCATCTGAAGTATCAAAGGAAGCGGTGGAGGAAGAGGAAGAAACCAAAGCAGACACATCAACAAAAAACAACAAAAAGAAGGTTGAAGTTACTACACCTGAAGAGGAAGAAGATCCACGAGAACATGTAAATATCATCTTTATTGGACATGTAGGTAAGTATTGGTAGTGTATTCATATAGAGTCGTTTTCGTATGAGTGGGAAACCTACGGCACGGAGTTACGGTCATGGTACGGAATCGAAGACATTGTATTCAACCAATCACAGCGCGCAAAATCATCGCTCAACCAATAAGAATGCTTGGATACGGCATGATGATGGCGCGATACGGTCACGGTACGGCACGAACTGTACCGTAACTACTTCCCACTTATACGAAAACGACTCTATTAGAGAGCTTTAAAACTTGTAGTCGTACTCGTACATGTAGGACTAAAGGTCTCTATTGACTGATTGGAAATAATAAACATTCTTCATATACATGTACAGCTATTTCAAAAAAGGTTGGTGAAGGTTTTGTTGCATCTTGCATGTTGCATCTTGCATACCAATCCCAAAATGTATTGTGGATCATATGTAAATAATGCCAGCATGCACATACAGAAGAAAATATGCCGGCTCCATATTGTGAAGACAAAGTTTGGGAAAATTCCCGAGTCCATATTGTTGTGACTTTTTGCTGATGCCATTCCAGCATCGCCCATAGTGCATTTCGGGCTTGGTATGCAAGATGCAAGATGCAACAAAACCTTCACCAACCTTTTTTGAAATAGCTGTATATGTACATTTTGTACATGTTCAATGTGTGTGTATGTACATTTGTATAACTCAGTTATATTATCTATACTGAATACATCATATGGCATGGCATGGTGTAACGGTAAGATGTATGCATCTGAGGGGTTGTGGATTCAATCCTTGACACTGTCGGGTACCTTCTGTGATTTGAGTTTGATTGATGTTCTCTCCCTTGCTATGAGGACTGCTCTGACATGGATAAGCCCCAGCATCAAAGATTATCTTTTTTTATTTTTTTATTTATTTATTTATTTAAATTTTCACCAATACAATTCGTGTATTTTGCCATATCCAGTGTCTTATTTTTAAGTTAAATCCTTGACTTTTTTGTTAAATAAAATTACAGTTGAACCTCCGGTTGAGACCACTCTCATAAGCGGCCACCTCTCTTAAGCGACCAGTTTTCCAAAATACCAAAAGTTCAGTTCGAAGTCAAATCACTATAGTTGGAACCTCTCGTAAGCGACCACCTCCCATAAGCGACCACAAAGCTTGACATTTTGGGTGGTCGCTTAAGGGAGGTTCAACTGTATTTCATTTATATATCCTTTCTAAAATACCCAACTCAATAATATGATTTGTTTTAGATGCTGGCAAGTCAACAATTGGTGGCCATGTAATGTAAGTGATGTGTTAGTGTACAGTAGAACAAATATTCATGTACATACATTGTACATACATTGTACATGCTGTCACATATCTCAAAACAAATCACTTGATAATAAATTATTGTGTTATTGTAATAATTATTGGTGGTTAGCACGATATTAGTAGTAGCTTTGGACTTAGGGAAAAGACAGTATGAATTCTAAATTTTATTACTACAGTGGACCCGGTTAATACGGACACCATCGGGACGATACAAGCAGTGTCCGTATAAACCGGGTGTCCGTATAAACCGGGTGTCCGTATAAACCGGGTGTCCGTATAAACCGGGTCGGCCAATTTACGTCACTTACATTTTTAGCGGAAACAATGGCTGCATGTCACTGGTGATGTGTTTATTTTTAGTGGGGAAACTCTAAATGCACGTAATTAGCGATCAGTTTACAAGTTGAACGCGAGAAAGCACAGAACGTGCGTAATTTTAATTAAAAAGCAATCAATTTATACATTGTCATTGTTTTGGGAAAATAAAGTGTCCATATTAACCGGGTAGACCTTGTATGAAAATGGCCATATTGGGACAGGAAAAAGTGTCCATTTTCTATATTATCCGGTGTCCGTATTAAACGGGTATATTTTATAGACATTTGTATGAGTTTCGGCTGGGACAGAACAACATGTCCGTAATAACCGGGTGTCCGTATTAACCGGGTGTCCGTAAGGCCGGGTTCCACTGTACTGTAGCTGTTACATCATTATTGCAAATGAGTGTTGCAGACACTTTATTCAGTACAAAAAAAATAATTTACTTGTTTGGGCTTCCTGTGTTTCAAAATGGCGGCACGCTCCACATGCCAGTAAAATAATATCAAGTAGATTTCACTTGATATACATCTTCTTCATCAAAATCCAGTGTCTAATATTAGTATGTACAGTACTAAAGAATAAAGGAGAATATTTATGCATCGTAAGGGCAATAATAGTCCCAGCTGGAATCAGTGTGGGAACTTGTGAATATTTGACATTGGTCGAATTTGTAACTTCTAGTTTTACTGCTTCGACTTTGATAAATTACCTATTAATAGAATATATAGATGGTCCGACTTGTCAATGATAAATTGAAGGGCTCCCTGTAAGAACAACGTACGTGATCTCTGATCAAAATCTAAATTCTCCTCAGGATTCTTTGAATTTCAAAGGAGAATTTGGGTTTTGATCACAAGTCACTTACTCCGTTCTAGCAGGGACCCCTTCAATTCATGTGTTCATTTTTTATTAGTTATTTATTTATTTTTGTTTTTTGTAAAGTGCCTTGAATCCCAGATGTGTGAGCTATATAAATAAATAAATTTATTATTATTATTATTATTTTCCACCACTGTATTTCCTTATTATCACATTGCTTTTTTATGGATAAACGTAGGTACCTAACAGGACAAGTAGACAAAAGAACACTTGAAAAATATGAAAGGGAAGCCAAAGAAAAGAACAGAGAAACTTGGTAAATAGTCATAGTACATACACTACTGCAGGATTCTCAGTGGATCTTTAAACCGCCAGCCGAAGACTTTGTAGCAGTTGACACACAAAGGCATATATTATAGCCAGGACCGGCAGCTTTCATTTTTACAGACGGCGGAATTATGTCAGTTGCTGGCTTCCACTAAGAACCCTGCTACTGTGTATTAATGCTTGTTCAGAAGCTTGTGGTGGTTATAACAAAGACAATGGAAAAATAAGTTATGCTAAGACTGAATTGTTACCAATGATTTTAGGTATCTTTCTTGGGCTCTTGATACAAACCAGGAAGAACGAGACAAAGTAAGTGTGTTTTATTGTCAATTTCTAAGCATTGTTAGATTACATGTATTCTGCTACATGTTGCAAAGAGCTACAGTGTTCGAGGCTGTTTCCCAGAAATCAAGGCAGGTTCAAAAACGAGACAGTGACTCCTTGACTGCTGACAGTGACTCCTTGACTGCTGACAGTGACTCCTTGACTGCTGACAGTGACTCCTTGACTGCTGACAGTGACTCCTTGACTGCTGACAGTGACTCCTTGACTGCTGACAGTGATTCCTTGACTGCTGACAGTGACTCTTGACTGCTGACAGTGACTCCTTGACTGCTGACAGTGACTCCTTGACTTTTGACAGTGACTCCTTGACTGCTGACAGTGACTCCTTGACTGTTGACAGTGACTCCTTGACTCCTGACAGTGACTCCTTGACTCCTGACACAGTGACTCCTTGATTTTTGACAGTGACTCCTTGACTCTTGACAGTGACTCCTTGATTGCTGACAGTGACTCCTTGACTCCTGACAGTGACTCCTGACAGTAATTCTTTGACTGATGACAGTGACTCCTTGACTCCTGACAGTGACTCATTGACTCCAGACAGTGACTCCTTGACTGCTGACAGTGACTCCTTGACTTTTGACAGTAACTCCTTGACTGCTGACAGTGACTACTTGACTCCTGACAGTGACTCCTTGACTCCTGACAGTAACTCCTTGACTTTTGACAGTGACTCCTTGACTGCTGACATTGACTCCTTGACTGCTGACAGTGACTCCTTGACTCCTGACAGTGACTCCTTGACTCCTGACAGTGACTCCTTGACTCCTGACAGTGACTCCTGACAGTGACTCCTTGACTTTTGACAGTGACTCCTTGACTGCTGACAGTGACTCCTTGACTCCTGACAGTGACTCCTTGACTTTTGACAGTGACTCCTTGACTTTTGACAGTGACCTAATATTTAGCCTCTTCACTCAACCAATCCCCAGCCAGTTCATTGTTCAAAGTGGTCCTTATTACTTCATGATTTATAAACAATCATAATGCTTATAACAATAGCTTGTCTCACTGCCTTGGTGCTGTTAGTTTGATAATATGCTGCCATTACAGCATTGATAACCATGTTTTACCATGTCATTGTTGATTTATTCTTACTAATTTGTACAGGGAAAAACAGTAGAAGTAGGTCGTGCAGCATTTGACACAGCAACAAAACATTTTACTTTACTTGATGCTCCTGGTCACAAAAGCTTTGTTCCAAACATGATCAGTGGAGCTGCTCAAGCAGACTTGGGAGTATTGGTAAGATAATACATGTACATATCATTTATACTAAAGCATGTACTTTCAATTCACTGATCAACTTCTAGAGCTCACATGGTGTACTTCATGTTCCTGTCACCAAAAAGTTTGGACATTGTCTGTGAATTGCCGTACAAACGCACAAACTTTTGTACAGTTTATATCAACTTGATTTAGTTGTTCGATTCTCTAGAAATATTAGCAAAATCTCGTTTATCAACCTTATTGGTTTTGACGTCCTTTTATTATCCTAGATGTGATGCATACACTCTATGTATTTACAATAACTTAATGACTATCCATAGTTTCTAACTCGCACGCATTTTGATACTAGGTTATATCAGCTCGTAAAGGAGAGTTTGAAACAGGTTTTGAAAGAGGTGGACAGACCAGGTAATATGCATGGACCAGCTTTAGTGATTCTATATATGTACAGGTGTAGTGGTTGATTGATTGATTTTTTTTCACTTTTTATTTATTACTTTTACTTTTTATTTATTTTTTATTTTTACTATTTTTACTATTACTATTATTTATTATTATTATTTTATTATTATTATTATTTTTTATTTTACCGATGTATACAATAGATTATATCAAGGTACCAATAAAATAATATTGTATTGTATTGTTTTGTATTATTGTGATGTGTTGATGTGTAGTATTGTGGGTAGTATGGTGTACATCTGTAAATTCCTCGTTAAATAAAGTGTTATTATTATTATTGCACCCATGCTGGTTCATATTCATATTTGTATTCCCAGAGAGCATGCAATGTTGGCTAAAACAGCAGGAGTTAAACACTTGGTGATATTAGTGAACAAAATGGATGATCAAACAGTACAGTGGGATTGCAACAGGTAAATCATCTCTATTCCTACATGTACATGTAATATTCTAATCTTTAAACACGAAATGGGTTTACATTGTAGATGTCTTTGATACATTTATATTGTAGATATGAAGAGATTCAAATTAAACTTACACCTTACTTGAAGAAAGTAGGATTTAATCCCAAGACAGGTGAGTGAAATCTGCTGTATTATACTACTGTACACATTAATTCATACATATAAATGTAGCTACAAGCTGAAGGGCATTCAGAGTTAAGGTGGTTCCCGCATAATGAATGACCGGTTTGCCGTATTTTTTAACTCGCTCGCTCCGCGTCAATATTGCTTGGATTTTATTGTGCTTAACACAAATACTAATTCAACTATTCTGCCTTTGGACGGTGTATTCAAAATTATCAATGTAACCCGTGTTTGTGAATGCCAGCCGATATTCAAACAACACTATTTTCACTAAAACTGCTGCCAAGCGTTTTTCCCTCGTACAAATTTTTTTAAACTTCGTGAATGGCCTTTTGAGGTCCCTAGTAATGTTCTGACGAGGTAAGAAGAAAATTGATCGAGCCGAAATCACCAGTTCATACTTTTGTTGTCAAAATTTGGACGTTTCGGTTGTTACGTGACTTCGGCTCGATAAATGTCCTTCTTACCTCGTCAGAACATCACTATGGACCTCAAAAGGCCATTCATGAAGTTTAAAAAAAATTGTATGAGGGGAAAATGCTTGGCAGCAGTTTCAGTGAAAATAGTGTCATTTGAATATCGGCTGGCATTCACAAACACGGCTTACAATGATAATTTTGAATACACCATCCAAAGGCAGAATAGTTGAATTAGTATTTGTGATAAGCACAATAAAATCCAAGCAATATTGACGCGGAGCGAGCGAGTTAAAAAATACGGCAAACCGGTCATTCATTATGCGGGAACCACCTTATGGGTAGTAAATCCAATTCCTAATAATATATTTGTATATTTTTTTATATACGCTATAATTATATATATACAGTCATTCTCAAAAAGGTTGTCCAGATGAAAAGACTGCAATACTACAATAAAGTCACGTGATTCATTATGTATTCAACTTCCATGCATGGAATTTCAATTTGAGATGCAAAAGTACACGGCATTGTGAGAACTGAATGTAATGGCACTGGTATCAACTCGTAGTTCTGTGTGCAGACATTGAAAACATAATGAATCACGTGACTTTATTGTAGTATTGCAGTCTTTTCATCTGGACAACCTTTTTGAGAATGACTGTATAATTTTTTTATATATAAACTATTTTTTTTTACATACTCTTTTTTTATATACCGGTACCCTAATAATATTCCTTTGTAGATATTATGTACATGCCATGCTCAGGATTAACAGGAGCTAATCTTAAAGAACCTTTGGATCCCAATGTTTGTTCATGGTACAGGTATGTACAATGTAAGCTGGGAAACTGCATGATTCTATAGTAATAAAATAAGATAAACCTGATTGAGCTATAAAGACTTTCAGAATAATGTGTACAATCATGTAGCAAAGCAAAAATATTTTTTCCACTAATAAAGCCATTTATATTAAATATGCCATTTATTAGATAGATTACTAGTATTTGTTGTTGTATTTCTACAGTGGCAAGCCATTCTTGACCTACATTGATGAACTACCATCATTAATACGATCTATAGATGGACCAGTTAGAATACCCGTAGCTGATAAATACAGAGTGAGTATATTGATTGAAATAAGCACTGGGCTTAGAAGTGTGTTTAATGAGGCTAAATAATATAATTTATTTAGCCAAGGTTAAAATCGAGACATATAAAAGTATCGGGGATGCTTGTCGTATCTTTTAGGGCTGTTAAAATAAGCGAATACTGGTAGGTATCTTTTAGGGTATGAAATTAAAATGTTGAACCTCCCTCTTACTTTGGTATATTTTAGGGTGTCGCAAAAGAAAATCCATGTATATTAAATATAGATAATTAATAGTCAGGTAACCAGGATGCATGTGTCAACAGTATTTTAATCGAATACTAAAATGCCCCGCAAACAGTGTGTTAAATTTATGTATGGTATCTTTTAGGGATTAAAAAACTGCGTGCCACACCCATTAAAAAACACTTCCAGTTTCTTTTAGGGGTATTTTTGAAATTTTCCGACGAGCATCCCCGATACTTTTATATGGGAGATAGGAGTCCCCCAGGCAATGCTGGCCAAACATGATCAACAGTGTTGGCTTGTGACGAGTGATTGTAGATCTGATACAACACACCGTGAATGTTGTAAACTACAATGTACTTATACAACAAACAGTTGTAGAATTTTATATTTTGAAGATAACAAGTAATTTTCTTTGAGGAAATTGCTGTTAAAGTTGATGCAAATGAGGATGATTTTCTATCAGATTTACAACACTCATCACGGTTATAATTTCATTTGTGTTTTCATCATGAATTATTAATGAGTTGAATAACCAGGATTGTATGATATCCTGAGTGAAAGGCTGATTAAAAACTTGAAGATGGATAGTGAGGGGTATTTTCTAAACAAAATACCATAGACAAGACAAGAAAAAAATTAAACCTTTGTGGGGCAGTCTACGTTACAGCCATGTGCACTGTAACACATCCCACATTTGAAGAAGTTATAAAGGCCAACCATTGTGACCTCATCCTCGGGAACCCAGGGGTATATTCTGTCGCTCGTTACTCGTTCCCAGAGAAATACCCCTGGGAACGAAGTCTGTTGGAGCTTGTTCCGGAAGTCAAAATTCAAAATGGCGGCTGTCCTATTCAAACCAGAAATACTTGATACTGATTGGTCGACCATATAAGGTCGACCAATCAGAAACGAGAGTAATTTTGACTTCCGGAACAAGTTCCAACAGACTTCGTTCCCAGGGGTATTTCTCTGGGAACGAGTAACGAGCGACAGAATATACCCCTGGGTTCCCGAGGATGTTGTGACCTATATGTAACTACATGTACATGTATGAATTGCTGGCAAGTTAATGATACTACTATATGTTACTGTTAGGATATGGGGACTATTATTCTTGGTAAAATTGAATCTGGGAAAATATCTAAAGGACAGACATTACTTTTAATGCCAAATAAGGTAAGTGGAGTCTATTTTCATATCTTGAATTTATAAATTTGTTAAATTTTCCAACAACTTCGTGGAGCTTTGAGTTAGCGTCAGTACATCTAGAACTTTCAACCCGCCAGGGTTCTCATCAGGATGGAGTTTATTTTCATTTGTTGCTAAGCTTGAGGATCACAACCATACTGACACCTCCACAACTGGATAGCAAACTTGTGTGTTTGCAGTACATGTATGTTTGTGCGATTCTTGGTTCATTATTGAAGAAATAGAAAACGTGCGCACATGCTGTGTGCAGATTTATAGCACACAGGGACTGATCAGAACACATGAGAAGTGTTAGGAGAAGCATGACGTGTAGCAGAGTGCAGTGGTTCTCAACACTTCTTGTTCTGATCAGTCCCCAAGTGCTCTAAATCTGCACATAGCACAGCGAACAAGTTTTCTATTTACTCGGGCCCTTCTGAAGGAAGCCCGAGTTATAAAATGCATTTTTCGGTAGTAGTAGTTTTGTTCGGCTAAAGAATGACGAAAGTATGCGACGTATTTAATCGTATCGAGTTTCAAGATTACTCAGCAGATAAGAAAAAAACACACACACACAGGACTAAAGTAGATTTGAATCTTAGTTTTGAAAGCAGCTGTAGATCTTCAAGCTATTAAAAGGTCAGGATTCTAGTTCATCGTTCAATGACTAGAAGTGGTAAAAGGACTAGAAGCTCGCTTAAAATATATTTAATAAAAACAAACGCGAGGGCGTTATCGGAACCATCTGACCTATGCAACCTCAAGACGTATCATGTTCGTACTCACCCGACTCATAGTCTCCCTCGTCACTCAACTGTCACTGATTGTCATGACGTCAGAGAAATGATATTGTATTGAAGAAGATGTCCTTGTTTTATTCGACGTTCGAACCGTAACTCGAACCCGAACTCGAACTCGATTCCAAACTCGACGTTTCGGGATCTGAAGCTAGAGAGGGGGCCTTTACACAAACTCATCAAAATCAAATCAATTGAACTCAAAGTCAAAAGGTAATCAAATGAACTCAAAGTCAAAGGCAAATCAAATGAACTCGACACATACATGTATATACATAGTCTCCCTCGTCACGCAACTGTCAGTCATTGTCAGGTCTCTCCTCACGCAACTGACATTGTCCTTGTCATAAGCCCGAGTGTACGCTCATTGAGCGTCTTGTTCTTTTATAAAATACAATTATGATTTTAAGGCAAGTTTTCAATTTTGTTCATTAAAAATGTTTGAATATCTGTGCGCATGTGCTCAGTGCTCTCATAAAGCATGTGGAATGCACATCCTTTGCCCAATCAGTGCATGCAATTATATCATTGTTATTTGTTCTTTGCTGTATTTGTAGGTGTCTGTAGAGATCTTAACTGTTGTCTATGATGATGAGGAAATGAACAATGCCACGGCTGGCGATAATGTGAAGCTGCGACTTAAAGGAGTTGAAGAAGAGGTATGAATGAGATTGATTTGTGTATACATGATTGTAAATTACTGTAAACAATTGCGTATAAGATAATAATAATAATAATCAAAAATTTATATAGCGCCATTTCCTTATAGCCCAATGGCGCTTTACAATGATGCACGGTTTTACTTAAAATTGTCTATCAAAATCTAGGATATGGCTTATCTGCAGGTGTGGTTTTTACTAATGACAGTAATAATGCATATAGAGTCATTTGTATCAGTGGGAAACCTACGGTACCGTGACACTCAAATGGCTGCCTTTCTGAACCAATAATAAAGCCTGCAGATGCATCTCATCCAATTGAACTCTTTCAATATGGCACATCATGGCACCATAACTTTCTCACTTGTACGAAAACGCCTCAAATATACATACAGTAGATTTGACATTCATACTGTATAAAAAACTTATCAAATTCATGAATAATTAATGAGGGAAATACAATAGAAATCATAAGCATAGCAGACATCTGTAAATCGGATACAGAATCGTCCTCATTTGCATTCAACTTTAACTTGGATTTTTTCGGCCAAACTGTTTCCTATCATCCAAATTACAGTAAAACATCCACTTATACATCTTTGGATTGGATAAGTCAGATACAATATTCGCGTTCGAACTGTATGGTATTTACAATGGTAAATACCATACAGTTCGGCTGCTCATATTGTATCTATTACATTATTATCATTGTGTTTTCTAACCTTTCTTCTTTTCCTCAGGATGTATCTCAAGGTTTTGTGCTATGTTCTCCTGATAATTTATGTCATACTGTTAGAACCTTTGATGCACAGGTATGCATGCGGCTGACAAGAATTTGGGGGGCTTTTAGTTTTTTACTGAGTAATAATGTAATTACATTTATTATTCCACTAGTGCGTCATTTTACCATATAAGGGCGAGAGAACACGCAAAATATGCCAGCGTATTACACAGTAGCTCGCGCGCGCACCAAAAACAGCAAAAATGGCTCAAAAACTTCATGAAACAAAGAAACAAAATCAATTGTGGAATAATAAACCCCTTATTTGATGGTTTGACAGATAATACTTGCTGACATTTTACTCATTGCTCGTATTTTTCCTCGCCCTACGGGCTCAGAAAAATTCGACACAACTCGTAAAATATCTGCACATATTATCTGGCAAACGTGTGTATTTACACTGGTCTATGTCCACAAATTTTTCACCAATTGATTTCCATCCAGATGACTTTATACATAGAGTTTTAAAACAGGTGGTGATGATTTTCAGCATGATACAGTACAGTTTTTGTCAGCCCCTTCTACTTGATGATAGAATGTACCTTGTACATGCTTGGTAGACATTGTATGCACTTTTCCTGTAGATTTGGATCGGCTGTAATGACTGTAACGCAGGCTATATTCCTGTTGTCTAACTGGTTGTTTTAAATTGTAGGTAGTTATCTTGGAACACAAGTCCATCATATGTGCTGGTTACAAAGCTGTACTACATATCCATAATGTGGTAGAAGAAGTGTCTTTTGTGGTACGATTCTCTTTGTTAATAGACATACTGCCACCTCTAAAGACAGACAGACATATAAGTACTAAGGACACCCATCTACATGTAGGATGAAGCCAGGCACTTCTCTAAGATAGACACCTTTTCTGGTTCTGGCTGGACTTTTATTTTTCCACTTTTTTATTTCCATTTTTTATTTCCACTTTTTTATTTCCACTTTTTTATTTCCACTTTTTTATTTCCACTCTTTTATTTCCACTTTTTATTTCCACTTTTTTATTTCCACTTTTTTATTTCCACACTCTATTTTCCCACTATTTTCCCTCTCAATACACTGACGTAGGTATTCCTCTAAGCCATATTTGTGTGGGATCTTGTTTGGTGTTGAACTTGTATATATTTTCTAATTCAATATTGCCTTTATTTCATCTCAGGCACTCATTGGTCTGATTGACAGAAAAACAGGCAAGAAATTACCTGAAAGACCACGATTTATCAAACAAGACCAGATTGCAATAGCAAGATTACAAACTCCTGGTGTTATCTGTATAGAAAAGTTTTCTGATTTTCAACAGATGGGTCGATTTACACTTAGAGATGAAGGTTTGTTGTGTTACTACATTTACATGTTTGTACTTTGGGTCCATTGGTATACACCAAATTGAAGAATCGTTGTCGGGTTCAAAATCATAGAACATAGAAGTTGAGACCGAAATAGCTTATGGGAAATATGTTAATTATATGCATTTTGACTATGTTAACTGTTTTGCAATCAGAATGCAAAAATGCATATCTTGCATCTAATTAACATATTTCCCATAACCTATTTCGGTCTCAGCTTCTATGTTCTATGATTTTGAACCCAACAACGATTCTTCAATTTGGTACATGAGCTGAGCTGAGCACCAAAGCCAATGTAATTCCAATTCAGGTGCTAAATATAATTGTTGTTGTTGTTGCTGCTGCTGCTGCTACTACTACTACTACTACTACTGCTGCTGCTGCTGCTGCTGCTGCTGCTGCTGCTGCTGCTGCTGCTGCTGCTGCTGCTGCTGCTGCTGCTGCTGCTGCTGCTGCTGCTGCTGCTGCTGCTGCTGCTGCTGCTGCTGCTGCTGCTGCTGCTGCTGCTGCTGCTGCTGCTGCATGAGATAATACTGGTAACCAGATACTCTCCTAGTTTTTTCTTTGGAAATAGAATTACATTGTCTTCATACTAACTTAATTATAACACATTTTTCTTAGGTAAAACAATAGCCATTGGAAAAGTCCTTAAATTGATCAATCAATAAATGAATAGAGATTACTGGAAGATTTATGCCATAAAAGAAAGATGCATTGTCCTTTTGCATAACATATACTGTATGTATATGTATGCAGATGCAGAGACTCTTGTTACTTGGAGTAACGTAATGGTCACGCTTAGGATATATGCGAACACTGTGCTTAATGCTGGACTATAAATATACAACAAAGAAATGTTTGTATCCATAAGTACGAAGATATCACTACCTAGAGGATATACAGTCATGACACTCTTTGATGTTTACTCATGGCATTGGAGTTCATTTGGTGAACTGGTTGAAGATTGTAAAAGAGCTGTCAGCACCCTGATTCTTCATTGACTCAATGATCCGTTGGCTCATTCTTGGGAAAATGTGAAATCATCAGAACAAAACAATGGAAAAAAGTGCAAAGCTATTTCCCTTTGGGATGCTAGAAATCTCACTAGTTAGCCCTGCTCTAACTCCTTGGGCCCATCATCAGTGCATAGTTTCCAAAAAAATATCTTGCACAAACTATCAGGTCCTAGCATTAACGTGTAAATATCACATACCTTCTGCAGTGAATAATGTTTTATCCAACAAATGACTCACTCTATCCTTCTCCATCTTTTCTCCTGGGAATCCCCTGGGTTCACCCACCACAGAGAAGCGTCTATAGAACATAAAAAGAGTTACATGTTTGTTGCTATAGTTACCTAGGTTGCTGTCTTCTAATGATGTGTTTCACTAAGTTTATATTTTCTTATATGTTTTGTTGAATACTTGTGGGTTTTTTTGTATGCATTTTAGGAATGATTCTGCATTGTTATGTATTGCTTGATATCAATCAACTGTCAAAACTCCACGAATCTCGTTTACCTGTGAGTGAAGGGCAAAACTGTTCCCATGTGCTATGAAGTAATTTTTTTTTTTTTTTTTTCAGTAGAGAGTATTCTATTGAAAAGGTGCAATTCAGCTGATGCAAATTCCTCACGAGAATGGAAATTACGTTTATTGATAGCAAGCAATACATGTAATGCATTGTATTATTATAATGGCTTGTTTGCACGTATTCAACCCCCTTCCCTTGGGAGGAGAACACTCGATAATCCTCTACAAGTAGAGCTGCAATTCCCCCTAAAATTCCTCAGCCTTACTGATTAGTTCACAATCCTTATAAATAAAAGCGATTGTAGTCTATTCCTCATAATTATATACAACTGCACATCTGCCACCCTCCCCCCCCCCCCCGAGAAACTAAAACAATGACGGAAAATATCGGCGTCAGTCCATCATTTCATTACAACTGTTGCCGAAAGCCACATAACATCGTATATAGGTTTATTGGTTGCAGTAGTTGGAATTAGATGAGTTAGATGTAAATATTTGAAACTGAAAGCATAATAAAGCTAATCGTATATAAGATTTGGCTGGACTTTTTTCTTGAGGTATTCTCTGAAATAGGGTGGCATTTTTTCTTTAATAGACATCGGGTCGAGAGAAGCGCAAATATTCTCACTGAAGTCGGTGGGTTCTACTCTAATTTTTAATAGAGGACCGTTAATGTTCAGAAATGCCATCGCATTTCGGCATAGGTTCTTTGTTTCGGGATCCCTGTGCTCCCTCCACAAGAGGAGAGCACAGGTATCTCGAAACAAAGAACGGCTGCGAAGGTGCTGCGAAGGAGGCTAATTTCGGCAATAACTGCATGCAATAAAATAGTAAAAAAGGTGAAATATTCTGGACGAGAAAGATAAAACTGATACCGGATGTGCGTTACGGATTTTTATTATTCTCGTTCGACTGACATGGAAAATGTGGGGACTGCTCGTCTACTGCAATCGAGCCATTGTCGACAATATAAGTACGTCATCGAGACATGTTTGCATTGTCCAATAGTATTGCTCGTACCATTTTCCCGCCAGAGTTTGTATTGAGTTGCATCGGCATGGAGCTGAAAGAGACGTCCCACAGGAATGTCCACGAATGTGTGTATTTTATGCTTTCAAGTGCTAAACGAAAGCATCCTATGCCCCTATTAGAGACTATAAACTATAGTTCCCAGAGGTAACGAGTCCTGTTGTTTGGTCTTTACGACGAAAATGGCGATATTTCATCGATATACAGGAGCTATTGAGAAGTCATCACACAGCACTGTAGCAGCTCTGAAAACACGAGAATCTATGCTATAGCTTCACTAAAGGTAACATTTGCCTTACATGAAACATCTTTAATATAACATAAACTATAGAGAAATAGTTTACACTAGCTATAGCATAACTTTGAAGACTCGCTCTGTACATAGTTAGTAGAGGTGTTATTTCAGGACGTGATTTGGTGGAAGTGTCGAAGTCCCGGTCCAATGAGTCTCTCTGTCTTATCCTTTGAACATATAAATTGATGATATTAATAATTATAATAGTGAAACCGGCAATTGGAACAAAGAAACTCATTTTGAAAACATCAACATGGCAAAACAAAACAAAGTTACTACTGAACAATGCAGACCCTTCAGCCATGGAGAAGTTAGCCTTCTTTGCAGGGATCCTTAGGTGAGGTCCTAAAATCTAGGACCTCACCTAAGCACGCCTGCAAAGGAAGTTATGGGGATGGAGAAGTAGAATACAGTTCAACTTTTACTTGTATAAACCGGCCATACCGGTTTATACAGGTTCACTATACATGTTTATATATGTCAATCAAAGGTCTCAGTACGTAAACTTGGATACTGCGTTATGTGTGTTACTGCGCAGTATTATGCGAACTCAGACATTCAAGCAGCCGGCTGGAACTTGTTTTTTTCGCTGCCGTCAATCAACATAAAAAATCAGTAAACTTAAAAATATAAGCCAGAAGGCCCAACAAATGGAAACCAAATATGATCTTGAGCTAAATTATGGATCATTTGGTCGAAGAATGTATTTAGTTTTGAATTTGTTTGAGTTTTGAATTTGATTGACGGTAGCGAAAAACCAAGTTCCAGCCGACTGTTTGAATGTCTGAGTTCGCATAATACTGAGAACCGCAGTAATAGAACGTGACAATTTCCTGCTTGACATCTGCATTTGTAATTTTAACTAAACTGGGTAAAGGAATGAAATATTGTTCTTTCATTTGCATTGTCACAAGAATTTCAAAGAAAAAAAATGTATGAGATGTGAAAAATTTTCAGATTTTTTTCGCTCACAACCGTGGAGGATTGCGTGACAGCGTGACACTGTCGCACATTATAAGGATATCAGTAATAAACCGATCAGGTCATACATGCATGGCGTGACACACTATCGATTATATAAGAACATGCGCAACATCAAGTTTACCATTCTGGTTTGTGACTGCAACAAGTCAGACACAAACATATAAAAATCACAAACAAACTACAATATACCGACAACGAGGGACAGAAACAAGGACAAATTTTATCTCAAGTCTTCGGTATGTAACAAATAATGTCAAAACGTTGCGATGTTTTTTGTTGAGTCACCGATGAGGTGTTTGGCAGAATTCAGCAGGTACAGACTTGTCACTACTAGGCGACTCTGGATTTTGATTCTGCTGTTCTCGGTGGCTTCACATGGTAAAGCAGCTGTACCATATTGTCCGAGTGACTCTGCAGCTACCATTAGCTCGCCTTGTAAATTTTCACCTGGCGTGCACAGTTATCTCTCACTGACTATCGAGAGTGATGTTTTCTTTGAGAGCACTGCTGGGGCAAGCAGCCACACTTTAAAAGTTACCCAGACTTTGCAGATCAAGTCAAATGCGGTTCTCCAAGTCGGTTTCAACGAGAAGACCTCTAATCAAGGTAGTGGAGTGAGCCACCTTAATGGGGGCACTGGTGGTAGCTTCGGTGGACGCGGAGGCACTGCCTCAAGGATGATTCTAGGCTCATCCCAAGCTATACCCTACGGAAATCCCTTCAACGTGTCGGAGCCAGGAAGTCGAGGAGGAGGCGCCGGAGCGGGCAAAGGCGGTGGTTTCTTGCAACTGGAAGCTCGTAAGGTTATCCTCAATGGAATCGTAAAGGTACCCGGAGGGAACGGCAACAACAATGGTGGTGGAGGCAGTGGTGGCGGGATTGTTGTCTACTGCTTTGAAATTGACGGTACTGGCAAGTTGGAATCTATGGGTGGTCTAGGCCATGGAAACGGTGGAGGGGGTAGTGGAGGGAGAGTGTCAATCACGTTCAAGCAAGGTGCTCACCGATGGCGTGCACATACCTATGGCGGCAAGACAGGTACACACTTTTAATTGTCTATCTTATTTACGAACTAAATTAATAAGAGCTTAACAAGCCATGGGTATATAATCAATAAATAAGTAAGAGATAAATACCGAGAACGGAGGCAATAAGCCATATAAATCCCGAGGGCCGTTAGTCTCCCTAAAGACGGATGCGAGGGAGACTAGAGGGCCGTAGGCGCGAAGGATTTATAGGCTTATTGCCGACGTTCGAGGTATTTATCTGACTTAGTTTAAATTTGACAAGGTTTTCGCACGAAGCAATCTGAGGCATTTTCTGGTATTTTTTGGAGTGTTATTTAGCATGAATACTATATGAATAGCATGAAGAATAGCATTTCAGTGCTCATTATGAATTCACCGGGATGTATCCATATACAACCCAGGGCTGTATAATGAGCAATTCAATTCAATTATATTGTTCAATCGGTCAATACCGGTGATATAGCCTATGAATAACAAAGAAAACCGTGTCAAATTTAAACTAATCATTGCCGGATAGAACTCACTCGCTCATTTACTGCTAGCTTCGCTGTCAATGAATGCTTTATTTCTGACTATATCTAATAGCAGACACATGAGCAGTTATGGACTTTTGTTTACTTTTAGAAAGTATTGTTTACTAAATACCTCACTTGCCGTAATTTTTAATTCCCCAATTACATTGCGAGGCTAGTATCGTGTGTTATTCATTCCAATGATACCGGCTTTGTTTCACTGCAGCGCTAATATAAACCGTCATCCTGTATATTCATTATATTCATCTCACTGCTGGTACGTTGCTGGTACGTGTTTCCATTTTTGCTGAAACGCGCTCAGTCTTATTCTGATTAAGGAAGTCTACTCTGCTGACTGGCTATTGAGTATTGGCTCTTCCATGGTTATGCATTTGATAGACATCTCTTTATAGATCGTGAGGCACTGCACACTAATTTCTTCAAAAGTTCTTCGTGCTGTCGCCGGTTTATTAAAGCTGAAAGTGTGCAGTTTCGTAGGTGTACGTGTCCTATATACGCAATGTCCCGTCAATTCTGGTACGCGCTTTGACAGTGACTGAAACTGTCTCCCTCTTTCTTGTGAAAGCACTTGATTCGTGAAAAATGAACGATAACAAAATATTCCATAGTTTTTTCTGTTTTTGTTTTTGTTTTTGTTTTAAACCCGTAGAAATTGGACAAAAAGGAATGAGCGATGTTGAATGATTTGCTCGTTGATTTTAATTGAGATGTCAGTGTGTATAGCTACTTTGCAGCTTATTGAGGGTCTTTATTTAGAATACATTTGAAGTCAGTAGTATAACACACTTCACAATGAGTGCGGCTGCGTGACAATTTCAAGAGTCTATTAATCCTAATAAGAGCCCCAATATTGGGCCCAACTAAAAAAATTACTTAAAATTGTATGGAGTGATGTGTGCACTAATATACTTTTAGACATTGGACGGTTTGCGCACGTCTGCCGAGACGCATAATTTCTGTGAAATAAAACGAATATAAAATAAGATATACTATTAAAATAAGGGTTCCTCTTGTGAATGTACTTCTCACTTCATTCACTCGAAATGCTTTTATTATGACACTGTTTTTGAAGCCAGACATGTTTGTTCTTGTTTTAATACTGCTTACATCATCTTCGTCACGTGATTCCCATGAACTCTGTCTGGCCTTGTTTTGATTGTTTTTCGAAGTTTTACTATTTACTCTTTCCCTGAGCCGTGTCGATACAACTGTTTCATAACCTACATTATTTCCATTTATCGGAGTTTAAAGGAAAATCTTGCTTCAAAGCAACGACATGAAATCGTAGAACCAGCTGAAGAGATGCATGAGCTTTCGTTTTCAATTTTCGTTTCAATTTACTCCAGACTAAAGATAATGGTAGAGAAAGATTGACAACTCATATTTGTCAAAGTTCGATTACGAACGTGTCCATACTTGCAAATACCTCTGAGTATTAATTGTGAATTATTTGAAACAAGACGCTCTATAAGCGTTCACTTGGCAGGCTTTAGTATTTAATATTTGAGCTGTTTTGAGCAATATTTGTCAAGTTGTTTTGAGCATTATTTGAGTTGTTTTTGGCATTATTTGAGTTGTTTTCAGCAGGATCGCGGACCAACCCGTTTCGAAAACACTCGACTTCTTTTAGTGTGGGTCTACCGCGATCGGCGTCTGCATTTGTATGTGACATGAGCGTATTAGCTGTCGACGAACTACCTCCTTCCATTTCCATGTGCATGTATCGGCTTCGATCGATAATCTCCGGAAACTGTTCGGAAACTCTGAATATTCCCCTCCCCTCCCCTCCCCTAAAAATAATGAGCCTTCGGTTTCCTTGGAACGTTAGCGAGCCACACTCCCCTCCCCTCCCCCCTCTCCCTTACTTTCTCTCGCCCCAATCCCCGCGCCCCCAAACGAGGAACGCCTGGGATGGTGACCCCCCATTTGTGACCATAAGAAGAAAGCCCTTTTTACAACTTGGCGTGCCACAGGCAGCCCGCCAAGTAAATATTGGATAACAACATTCTCGCTGAAAGATGTTAATTAAGTACATACAAGATATCAACACAGGACGAATCATCATGTATTCTTTGATCATTCTATAACTGCATTACATTACATTCTATTTGTGATTCTATACAATAACTGCAAGTACAGCCCTTTGCAAATATTCTGTAAATCAAATATATCAGTATATCCATATATCGGGTGCATTATGGGTAATTGAAAAAGTCCCCTAAATGATGTTTCACGCAAGCAACATTGGTGAAACTCTAGAATATTATGTAATTTAGTCTCTAGTTTGTTGTTTGTAAGTCTCTGCTCCATATTTTGTGGAAAAACTCTAAAAATGCAGATATACTGATATACTTGATTTACAGAATTTTTGCAATCGGCTGTAATAATAATAATAATAATATTATTGTTATCAATAATAATAATAATAATTTTTATTTATAATGCAAATTCAACTAGACGTTCTACTAGCGTGAAGTCGGGCTTCTATAAACTATTAAGCTTACATAAATACGGTAGCCTATTTGAACTAAATATAACTTAGATATCGCAGTGTGATTATTGTTTGGTTGGCCGTTGCATGACTCGGTTGAATGAGTGTTCTTCGCGGATCTTTGAGATCAGAAGTGTTCCCATGCCAGAGCCGGTTCCTCCGCCAAGAGAATGAGTTGCATGACTCAGCGAATCATAGAAATGACAATGACAATAGTTTATTTGGTGCCATACTGATATATCCATACAAATAAGATTACAAATATAAATAAATTAGACATCGCAGCGTGTGACTCGAACAATCATGAACAATATTTCCTGCATTCTGGGCAGTGATTCAAATCAACTGAACGATTTCAAAAACTCAGCAAAATAAAGATCTATTGGTGTTATATTAAAGCTTACCACAACACACAATTACAGCGGTACAAAGTATAGAGTTGTGTCAGTTGTGCGATACTGATCGCATATTTAGCTTCTAACTTCTCGCCTTTTGCTTTGATCCCCATCATTTAACTCAACATGTGATCGAGGTCATTTGAGCGATATTTGAGTTGTTTTGAGCAATATTTGATGTCTCGTGTTGATCAGAGCCTTCGGTAATTATCTGAGCGGCCGGCACAGGGCGCATGCGCTGTAGAACCCAGTTGGCGATTTGAGGTCAAAGAAGCAATCTCGTCCCCAGAGCCTGCGTTACTTTCGACCAGCGGCGAAGAACGTAGGCTCTGGCATAATCCATTTTTGAGACAATTTGATTGGCTATTCCATTTTAGAAACTACGCACGCGCAAGATTCCGGAAATGAAATATATCCAATGAAAACAACCCGGTACGTGTCCCAACTTCCGTTCAAAACAAAAATTAACATTTTTCAACGGTTTCATTGACATGTTATTTTAAACATGTCGCCTCGATCTGCAATATTAAAATATCTAAGCACAGAGAAAAATCCAGTTTATCTAAGCTTATATGTATCTCGAAGTGTCTTGGAAAGTTTTCAAACGAAGCTCAAAATTTACACGAAGAGTGATGGTTATTCAAAGAACATATGTCGATCGTAAATCTAATATTCTTTAGGCTAGCAACTGAAAGGCGGTGCCAATCGAGGTGCTTACGAAGGCGAAAGATTCAAAAGAAATACATTTGAAGGAGAGACAACAATAACTAGAGAAGATGAAGATGATAGATTCAAATAATTAACTGATATGTAAAGTAGACACGAGTAAATATAAACCCGTAGGAAGAACTGTTCGCGTATCCTTCTGCTGTAAAACCACTGCTTTTAATAAAGACTTCAGATACTGCGCTTCTTTCACTGTTATATCTTCTTTACCAAGTGCTTTTAAAGCGTACTCTATTCCCTAATGAAACCTTTCGAAGGATTCCACTGAAACTGAATCGACAATTTGAATCGACAACAACCAACTGCCCATTCTCGTACCCAGAGCACCTCGGTCGGTCGTTCCTTCTCCCGTCAGGAACGACCGACCGAGGTGCTCTGGGTACGAGAATGCCAACTGCCCAGCTAACTTGCGCATGCGCTCTAAAACCGGAAGAACAAGAAATCCTGTTCCCAAAAAATGGATTATGCCAGAGCCTACGTTCTTCGCCGCTGGTCGAAAGTAACGCAGGCTCTGGGGACGAGATTGTCAAAGAAGAAGAACGGACTGCATCCTTCCACAGGAAGCCCGACTAAATAGCGCACATTTCCAAAAGCTTGTTGTTTTACTGCATTACATTACATTATCATTATGATACAACAACAACAACATTTATATCCTTCCACTTTAATTGTATTCACCCATTCATATATGTGTATGTATTGATAAATGTTTACTTTAAGGACCATTTCGATAACTGTTATCCATCGGTTAATTCATTCATCCATCCATCCATTCATCCATTCATCCATTCATCCATCCATCCATCCATCCATCCATCCATCCATCCATCCATTCATCCATCCATCCATTCATCCATCCATCCATCCATCCATCCATTCATCCATTCATCCATCCATCCATTCATCTATTCTGATCCATCCATTCATCTATTCTGATCCATCCATTCATCTATTAATCCATCCATTCATCTATTCTGATCCATCCATTCATCTATTCTGATCCATCCATTCATCTATTAATCCATCCATTCATCTATTCTGATCTATCCATTCATCTATTAATCCATCCATTCATCTATTAATCCATCCATTCATCCATCCATCCAACATTTTTATCCGTTAAGAAGAAGTTACAATATGTTTTGTAGAATTCTCTTTTTGATATACTTAGCCGATCTCTTACATACCTTGTGTTATTATTCTTTCTTTAGATCCTGAGATCAGTTCTCAACCAGGAACGAGATCTGCCAGTAGTGAGTACGTCGATTGGCTATTTAGAAGATATAAAGCATCGTATGGCGTGCTTAACTATCAGGGTTTCACAGGTGGATGGAAAGCAAAACAAAACTCAATCAACGAGTATCTAGAGGTAGGTGATACACGCGTACCATTAGCATCTTTATCCCTTGAGATATAAAGAAGTATAACAGCGCTAGCCTTACAACGAGTATCTAGAGGTAGGTGATACACGCGTACCATTAGCATCTTTATCCCTTGAGATATAAAGAAGTATAACATCTTTATCCCTTTAGATCTTTATCCCTTGATATAAAGAAGTATAACAGCGCTAGCCTTCCAACGAGTATCTAGAGGTAGGTGATACACGCGTACCATTAGCATCTTTATCCCTTGAGATATAAAGAAGTATAACAGCGCTAGCCTTACAACGAGTATCTAGAGGTAGGTGATACACGCGTACCATTAGCATCTTTATCCCTTGAGATATAAAGAAGTATAACAGCGCTAGCCTTCCAACGAGTATCTAGAGGTAGGTGATACACGCGTACCATTAGCATCTTTATCCCTTGAGATATAAAGAAGTATAACAGCGCTAGCCTACAACGAGTATCTAGAGGTAGGTGATACACGCGTACCATTAGCATCTTTATCCCTTGAGATATAAAGAAGTATACAGCGCTAGCGAGTATCTAGAGGTAGGTGATACACGCGTACCATTAGCATCTTTATCCCTTGAGATATAAAGAAGTATAACAGCGCTAGCCTTACAACGAGTATCTAGAGGTAGGTGGTGATACACGCGTACCATTAGCATCTTTATCCCTTGAGATATAAAGAAGTATAACAGCGCTAGCCTTACAACGAGTATCTAGAGGTAGGTGATACACGCGTACCATTAGCATCTTTATCCCTTGAGATATAAAGAAGTATAAAAGAACAGCGCTAGCCTTACAACGAGTATCTAGAGGTAGGTGATACACGCGTACCATTAGCATCTTTATCCCTTGAGATATAAAGAAGTATAACAGCGCTAGCCTTACAACGAGTATCTAGAGGTAGGTGATACACGCGTACCATTAGCATCTTTATCCCTTGAGATATAAAGAAGTATAACAGCGCTAGCCTTACAACGAGTATCTAGAGGTAGGTGATACACGCGTACCATTAGCATCTTTATCCCTTGAGATATAAAGAAGTATAACAGCGCTAGCCTTACAACGAGTATCTAGAGGTAGGTGATACACGCGTACCATTAGCATCTTTATCCCTTGAGATATAAAGAAGTATAACAGCGCTAGCCTTATCTAGAGGTAGGTGATACACGCGTACCATTAGCATCTTTATCGAGAGATATAAAGAAGTAGCGCTAGCCTTACAACGAGTATCTAGAGGTAGGTGATACACGCGTACCATTAGCATCTTTATCCCTTGAGATATAAAGAAGCGCTAGCCTTAGAGTATCTAGAGGTAGGTGATACAGCGCTTAGCCTTATCAGATATAAAGAAGTATAACGAGCCTTATATCTAGAGGTAGGTGATACACGCGTACCATTAGCATCTTTATCCCTTGAG
This sequence comes from Actinostola sp. cb2023, assembly GCA_033675265.1. NCBI lineage: Eukaryota > Metazoa > Cnidaria > Anthozoa > Actiniaria > Actinostolidae > Actinostola > Actinostola sp. cb2023. Next base: position 399,420 of record JAUJYZ010000004.1, on the reverse strand, counting down.
ATATAAAGAAGTATAACAGCGCTAGCCTTACAACGAGTATCTAGAGGTAGGTGATACACGCGTACCATTAGCATCTTTATCCCTTGAGATATAAAGAAGTATAACAGCGCTAGCCTTACAACGAGTATCTAGAGGTAGGTGATACACGCGTACCATTAGCATCTTTATCCCTTGAGATATAAAGAAGTATAACAGCGCTAGCCTTACAACGAGTATCTAGAGGTAGGTGATACACGCGTACCATTAGCATCTTTATCCCTTGAGATATAAAGAAGTATAACAGCGCTAGCCTTACAACGAGTATCTAGAGGTAGGTGATACACGCGTACCATTAGCATCTTTATCCCTTGAGATATAAAGAAGTATAACAGCGCTAGCCTTACAACGAGTATCTAGAGGTAGGTGATACACGCGTACCATTAGCATCTTTATCCCTTGAGATATAAAGAAGTATAACAGCGCTAGCCTTACAACGAGTATCTAGAGGTAGGTGATACACGCGTACCATTAGCATCTTTATCCCTTGAGATATAAAGAAGTATAACAGCGCTAGCCTTACAACGAGTATCTAGAGGTAGGTGATACACGCGTACCATTAGCATCTTTATCCCTTGAGATATAAAGAAGTATAACAGCGCTAGCCTTACAACGAGTATCTAGAGGTAGGTGATACACGCGTACCATTAGCATCTTTATCCCTTGAGATATAAAGAAGTATAACAGCGCTAGCCTTACAACGAGTATCTAGAGGTAGGTGATACACGCGTACCATTAGCATCTTTATCCCTTGAGATATAAAGAAGTATAACAGCGCTAGCCTTACAACGAGTATCTAGAGGTAGGTGATACACGCGTACCATTAGCATCTTTATCCCTTGAGATATAAAGAAGTATAACAGCGCTAGCCTTACAACGAGTATCTAGAGGTAGGTGATACACGCGTACCATTAGCATCTTTATCCCTTGAGATATAAAGAAGTATAACAGCGCTAGCCTTACAACGAGTATCTAGAGGTAGGTGATACACGCGTACCATTAGCATCTTTATCCCTTGAGATATAAAGAAGTATAACAGCGCTAGCCTTACAACGAGTATCTAGAGGTAGGTGATACACGCGTACCATTAGCATCTTTATCCCTTGAGATATAAAGAAGTATAACAGCGCTAGCCTTACAACGAGTATCTAGAGGTAGGTGATACACGCGTACCATTAGCATCTTTATCCCTTGAGATATAAAGAAGTATAACAGCGCTAGCCTTACAACGAGTATCTAGAGGTAGGTGATACACGCGTACCATTAGCATCTTTATCCCTTGAGATATAAAGAAGTATAACAGCGCTAGCCTTACAACGAGTATCTAGAGGTAGGTGATACACGCGTACCATTAGCATCTTTATCCCTTGAGATATAAAGAAGTATAACAGCGCTAGCCTTACAACGAGTATCTAGAGGTAGGTGATACACGCGTACCATTAGCATCTTTATCCCTTGAGATATAAAGAAGTATAACAGCGCTAGCCTTACAACGAGTATCTAGAGGTAGGTGATACACGCGTACCATTAGCATCTTTATCCCTTGAGATATAAAGAAGTATAACAGCGCTAGCCTTACAACGAGTATCTAGAGGTAGGTGATACACGCGTACCATTAGCATCTTTATCCCTTGAGATATAAAGAAGTATAACAGCGCTAGCCTTACAACGAGTATCTAGAGGTAGGTGATACACGCGTACCATTAGCATCTTTATCCCTTGAGATATAAAGAAGTATAACAGCGCTAGCCTTACAACGAGTATCTAGAGGTAGGTGATACACGCGTACCATTAGCATCTTTATCCCTTGAGATATAAAGAAGTATAACAGCGCTAGCCTTACAACAGTATCGAGTATCTAGAGCATAGAGATGATACAGCGCGCCTACGAGTATCTATAGGTGATACACGCATCATCTTATCCCTTGAGATATAAAGAAGTATAACAGCGCTAGCCTTACAACGAGTATCTAGAGGTAGGTGATACACGCGTACCATTAGCATCTTTATCCCTTGAGATATAAAGAAGTATAACAGCGCTAGCCTTACAACGAGTATCTAGAGGTAGGTGATACACGCGTACCATTAGCATCTTTATCCCTTGAGATATAAAGAAGTATAACAGCGCTAGAGGTAGGTGATACACGCCTTAGCATCCCTTGAGATATAAAGAGTATAACTAGCCTTAGAGTATCTAGAGTAGGTGATACACGCGTACCATTAGCATCTTTATCCCTTGAGATATAAAGAAGTATAACAGCGCTAGCCTTACAACGAGTATCTAGAGGTAGGTGATACACGCGTACCATTAGCATCTTTATCCCTTGAGATATAAAGAAGTATAACAGCGCTAGCCTTACAACGAGTATCTAGAGGTAGGTGATACACGCGTACCATTAGCATCTTTATCCCTTGAGATATAAAGAAGTATAACAGCGCTAGCCTTACAACGAGTATCTAGAGGTAGGTGATACACGCGTACCATTAGCATCTTTATCCCTTGAGATATAAAGAAGTATAACAGCGCTAGCCTTACAACGAGTATCTAGAGGTAGGTGATACACGCGTACCATTAGCATCTTTATCCCTTGAGATATAAAGAAGTATAACAGCGCTAGCCTTACAACGAGTATCTAGAGGTAGGTGATACACACGCGTACATCTTTATCCCTTAGCATCTTTATCTATCCGCGTACCATTAGCAGATATAAAGAAGTATAACAGCGCTAGCCTTACAACGAGTATCTAGAGGTAGGTGATACACGCGTACCATTAGCATCTTTATCCCTTGAGATATAAAGAAGTATAACAGCGCTAGCCTTACAACGAGTATCTAGAGGTAGGTGATACACGCGTACCATTAGCATCTTTATCCCTTGAGATATAAAGAAGTATAACAGCGCTAGCCTTACAACGAGTATCTAGAGGTAGGTGATACACGCGTACCATTAGCATCTTTATCCCTTGAGATATAAAGAAGTATAACAGCGCTAGCCTTACAACGCATCACGCGTACCATTAGCATCTTTATCCCTTGAGATATAAAGAAGTATAACAGCGCTAGCCTTACAACGAGTATCTAGAGGTAGGTGATACACGCGTACCATTAGCATCTTTATCCCTTGAGATATAAAGAAGTATAACAGCGCTAGCCTTACAACGAGTATCTAGAGGTAGGTGATACACGCGTACCATTAGCATCTTTATCCCTTGAGATATATCCCTTGAAGTATAAACAGCGCTAGCCTTACAACGAGTATCTAGAGGTAGGTGATACACGCGTACCATTAGCATCTTTATCCCTTGAGATATAAAGAAGTATAACAGCGCTAGCCTTACAACGAGTATCTAGAGGTAGGTGATACACGCGTACCATTAGCATCTTTATCCCTTGAGATATAAAGAAGTATAACAGCGCTAGCCTTACAACGAGTATCTAGAGGTAGGTGATACACGCGTACCATTAGCATCTTTATCCCTTGAGATATAAAGATATAAAGAAGTATAACAGCGCTAGAGATATAAAGTACAGCGCTGCGAGTATCTAGAGGTGATACACGCGTACCATTAGCATCTTTATCCCTTGAGATATAAAGAAGTTAACAGCGCTAGCCTTACTATCTAGAGGTAGGTGATACACGCGTACCATTTAGCATCCCTGAGATATAAAGAAGTATAACAGCGCTAGCCTTATATCTAGAGGTAGGTGATACACGCGTACCATTAGCATCTTTATCCCTTGAGATATAAAGAAGTATAACAGCGCTAGCCTTACAACGAGTATCTAGAGGTAGATACACGCGTACCATTAGCATCTTTATCCCTTGAGATATAAAGAAGTATAACAGCGCTAGCCTTACAACGAGTATCTAGAGGTAGGTGATACACGCGTACCATTAGCATCTTTATCCCTTGAGATATAAAGAAGTATAACAGCGCTAGCCTTACAACGAGTATCTAGAGGTAGGTGATTAGCATCTTTTAGCGGTCTTGTTTGATCGAATTAGGTTCAACACATGTAAAGTTTGACGATTTTGAACGACGAGAACGTTGAGATGTTACATGACAGTTCGAAGATAGCGCTAAAACGATGTAATGCTAGAGGTACCCATGACATGAACATACCACCTGCGCCTGATGGAAGATAGCAAATGGGAAAATGAAGTGAATGGGAAATGAAAAGAGTGAGGTAGAAAAAGATGAGAGTTGGAACGATGCACGCTAGTAGTTTCGTCCCTGGTGATAAACAGAATACTGTCCTTTTGCTTTTGTTCACTACGTTAGTAACTCTTCGCCGTCTTTTGTTGCCAGGTAACGCTTTCCAAGACAGCCTACGTCACAGCAGTTGCCACTCAGGGACAATATGGCGGCAAAGAATATGTAAAAACATACTACATAAAATACAACGATGTGGATGTGCCATTGCTGAGAGACTACAAAGTTAGTAGAGGTTCCGTTAGGTTATTATGGCTGATTATATCAAATGTTCCATTTTGACTGTGACGCTTGGTATCCGAGGGACTATGGCCTCCTGTGCTTGCTAGACGGCAAAGCAGGAACTCCTCACAGGCAGCCCAACCATTTTTTCTGAGGCTCTAAATAATTCAATCAAATGATATTTGCGTCTTGTTTGATGGGTTTCCTGTGGTAGAGCGCGCGCGCGCAATGCGTATTATGTCGGGCTCCCTGTGCTGAGTAACGTTCTATGTTGGGCTTCCTGTGTCTATCACGTAAGACGCGGTGCCCGCAGAGTGCATATTGAAACCCGAGATGAAAATAATTGATATTCTAATCTTTTTATCTTGCAGGAAAATGGCGAAAGACGAGTGTTCGTGGGAAACACTGATAGCAACACCGCGAAAAGGAACGTTCTGGCGTTTCCTGTACACACGAAGACAATACGTATTGTTCCTCTCACCTGGAACAGTTGGGATAGCAATGCGCGTAGATGTAGAAGGGTTTCCTTCAGGTACAGATCGATAATTGAATGAATGGATGAATGAATGAATGAACAGTGGGATAGCAATGCGCGTAGATGTAGAAGGGTTTCCTTCAGGTAACGAGAATGGGATAATGCAATGAGAACAGTGGGATAGCAATGCGCGTAGATGTAGAAGGATTTCCTTCAGGTACAGATCGATCAATGAATACAAATGAATGAATAATTGAATGAATGAATGAACAGTGGGATAGCAATGCGCGTAGATGTAATAATAATATAATAATTGAAATTTATATAGCGCTAAAATGTAGAAGGGTTTCCTTCAGGTACAGATCGATCAATGAATAAAAATAAATGAATAATTGAATGAATGAATGAACAGTGGGATAGCAATGAGCGTAGATGTAGAAGGGTTTCCTTCAGGTACAGAGATGATGATATGAAAGAAGAGCAATGCGCGTAGATAGGTACAGATTGAATGAATGAATGATGGGATAGCAATGAGATGTAGAAGGGTTTCCTTCAGGTACAGATCGATCAATGAATAAAATGAATAATTGAATGAATGAATGAACAGTGGCGATAGCAATGAGCGTAGATGTAGAAGGGTTTCCTTCAGGTACAGATCGATCAATGATAAAAATGAATATTGAATGAATGATGAATGATCAATGATGAATCAGACAGATTGATCAATGAATGAATGAATCAATGAATGGGTGGAGCAATGAGCGTAGATGTAGAAGGGTTTCCGTCAATGATTGATCAATGAATGAATGAATAATCGAATCAATGAATGAACAGTGGGATAGCAATGAGCGTAGATGTAGAAGGGTTTCCTTCAGGTACAGATCGATAATTGAATACAAATGAATGAATAATTGAATGAATGAATGAATGAATGATCTGATCATTGAATGATTGAATGAATGGGTGGAGGAATGAATGAATGAATGAATGATCAATAATGAATGAATGGATGGATGAAAGATGAAGGAAGGACGGGTGAATGGATGGATGAGCGAATGAGCTAAAGAATGAACATGAATAAATGATGAATGAATAAATAAATGATTGAATAGATGAAGGACTGAATGAATGGGCGAATAAAATGAATGATCAATGAATGCATAAATGTTGAATGAAATAATTTAGTACTTGATGAACCTAAAGGCTGGTGTGTGTACTTATACAAGTGACGCGTGGGATGTACAACTGTATACTTGTATTTACTGTGTCTATTTCTGCTCTCCTACAGAACCGTCAAATCTTCCTAAATGTGACTACATTCCCCCTCGAGGTAAAACACTTGATGAGTGATTACAATCAAGTTAATCTAATACATGAAATTGAATATTTATTTTATTTTTGATGTCAAAGTTCAGTTTAAATTATTTAAACTTAGATGGCTCTCCCGAGGGTGGTGGTCCAGGGACGGTGTTTGTCGATGGCTTCTTAAACAGCATTCCTGAACGAGTGTTACTAGTGGACAATATGGGATCAAATGCAAAGGTAAAGAAACATAGAAATAATGTTCTAGGGGTCAGCGAGGAATTTCTGAGAGTATGCGCGTGCGTGCGCATTTTCGTTTACTGTGACTCGAAAAGACACTTCATTCACACCTGAACATGTTTAGTTAAACTGAGATTTTCTTGATTCTATAACAAAAACGCAGCTAATTTTAAAAGAGTACAACTACTTGGAATGTATACTGTGTAAGATAAAGAACATTTTGTATCCAGTTTTAATTGCACCAAAGTTTCTGCATGCAGCGTTTGTAGATAATTTTCTAAACCAGTCTAGTTAAACCACTTTAAAACATGTTTTATACTCGGTGTGAATGGTGTTTCACTGTTCCATTCTTTAATTGATTTAGAGCTTGTGTGTTATATCCAACTCAATAACAATAGCGTCTTGAAACTATGGCATCGTACAACGAAGAAAAGAAAGCTGCGCACTAACCAACTGAGCCTCGTTTCTTTGTTCCGTAGGTGAATTCGTCGTCTGATTTCGATGTTTTTAAGCAGTCAGGTAAGTGCTACTACTAAGGCCGTGTTTACACTTGAGCGCTTTACCAAGGTACAAATCAGAAAACTAAGGTTAACCGTTCAAGAAACAATAGTTTTCTAATTTCTACCAAGGTTCGGTAACTCGTTTACTTCAGTAAACCACGAAGTGTAAACACGGCCTTTGACCGCCGAGGTTGTTTGCGATAAAATAAATCAACCACAGTTGAAATCATTGGTTGACTGACGTTGGCTTCACAATGGGCCTTTGCAGGAATATTGCCACGTGGTAGTACTGCATGAATGGCAAAAATCTGACTTTAGTTTAGAACGTATTCACAGAAATCTGTTTAAAACGCTGTGTTTTTTTAGATTTCCAGTTGATTTCTAAGAAAGCGCCTTCATATGAGCTTGTGTTCAGTGGAGCCGTTCCCTTGCGATATGACTAAGCTGCAAAAGACCTATTTTGCCATTTATGAATTGGTTTTCTGTAATCGTTTCTTTTACCACTGATTCTCTTTTCCTCCAATGCACAGGTGCAGTTGCTTGGATCCCAGTTGGTTCCAGTCCTCCACTTCTTGAAAAAGTCACCCTATCACGTGGGGCGCAACTGTTACTGACGGGCAGCAATTCACTACTCCGTGTCAAGAATGTTGCAAACGATGGTACCGGTCATCTGTATGTTCCCTCGGGCGTACGTCTACAGATCGACAGTATACTCTCGCCTTGTACAAAGGTGTTCAGTGGTGGGGAGCTTCTTCTCCCTAAAGGACCCTCGACCATTTATCTTGAAAGGACAGTCTCAGTGTACGGTAAACTAACGCTTGTCAATAGTCCAACAATTTCGTTTGGAAAACATGGAGGCACCCTTACGATGCACCCTGGATCTTCGCCTTCAAAGTTGTTATTCAACGATCTCTTCATCGAGTCTAATGCCGAGGTCGTGCTTAAGACCTACACTAATGTTCCTTCTAGCTGTCGCTGGGAACTACAGGGTAACCAAATTGTTTCGAAAACTGGCTCGAAGATTACAGTTGAGTGTCATCTTGCTATCACTGGCGACCGACTCGTCCTCGAGGAAAAGTCAAGGTTCACAATCCACGGCAATTTGGTTTCTAACTTCTCTTTAAACAGCATGGATATTAGTGGCACTTTCCTTCCTGGAATTGCATCAGTTGGTGTTGGACTTCAGTCAGTTACTATCCAAGAACATGGCTTATTACGGCTACGGCCTTATGACTATTTCAGTGTGAATAGTCTGACTGTAAATGGAAAGCTGCTGTTTGACACTGAGGTTGTGATCCAGGGCCGCCTTCCTGCTGTTTCCAGCAAGTTAGCTATCGGTGCTAAGGGACGTCTAGAGCTTAAAATCACATCTTTACCCTCACTGTCCACTAATTCTTCTTTACTCAACGGCACATCCATCATCCACGCTGAAGATGTAACCATTGCAGGAGAACTGATCGCCAAGAAACTGCGTATTGATCCTGGATGGAAAACTCTGACAATATCAAACACTGGCAAGTTTTTGTTTGATCCCGTTCATCCTTATTCGTTCGACCACATAGTCATCAATGGAAATCTAACAGCTTTAAGTGACTTGCATCTGAAAGGTCTTTCCCAGAGTATAATTCCACATTTAATAGTTGGGTCCACTGGCGTTGTTAGCATCCATTCAGCTGCAGACACATCTGTCATCCACGCAGACGCTGTTACCATTGCAGGGAAAGTGTATGCCAACAGACTGAGCATCGATCCTGGTTGGAAGACACTAACGGTCGAGAGTACAGGAACGTTCCAGTTTGACCCCGTCAACTCTTTCTCTATAGATACAGCAACTATAAATGGGAAGCTCACTTCATTAAATGCTGTCACTCTAAAAGGTCATTCGCAAAGTAAAATGTCGCAGCTACGGGTTGGAACATCTGGTGTTGTTAGTATCCAGTCAAAGGATGTAACAACAATCTTGTGCGACGTTGTAACAATAGAAGGTGTTGTCAGAATTGGCTATCTCGATATAGTATCGGGATGGAAAGAGCTAAACATTCTTGGCAGTCGCGGTCAATTTCATTTCGAAACCAACTCTTCGTTCAATATCGATAGCGTTCGAGTAAGTGGACTTCTGCAGACCAACACTGCATTTGGACCTGCCAATCCTTTTACAGCCCAAAATTTTACTGTCCTTTCTGGTGGGAAGGTCAATATTCACCACCAAGGAGCGCCTATTGGGGCTGGTCAAGGTGCCTTGAACACTACTATCTTTGTGCAAACTTTACAAGTCGATGGCATACTTCAAGCAGGCTCCCTCTTTATAAACGCATCACTGGATGTTCTCATCGGATCGTCGGGTCGAGTTGCTGTCAATGGCGGAGGATGTGTAGGAGAAGAAGGCTCTGGAGCTGGAACGACGTCTCATGCTGGAGGATCTGGGGCGAGTTATGGTGGTAGAGGTGGGAGGGGTGGTGGAACGAGGACTTTGATGCTGCCCTATGGTGATATCTTTTCTGTTGGTACGTGGGGTAGTGGAGGTGGTCATGGAAGTACTGCAGGGAGTGGTGGGCGAGGAGGTGGCAGAATACAGCTGATTGTCCACAGGACGCTTCAAGTCAATGGCGAGATCCAAATGAACGGAGATCCAGGAAAGGTACTGAAATAATATCTTAGTATCCACAATGTACCATTGAGGGAGGGCCACAGGGTCATCGGCGTAAGCTGTCACGTGTCACCCTCTTTAAATAAAGTCAAGTCTTTCATTCAGTCATTCATTCATTCAGTCAGTCATTCAATGTGTTCACTTAAAAGTCGTCAGGAGTTCTGCCTCTGTTTTTTTCCCACTATTGTTTCAAGGTTCCTTTGAAATTGGATTCGAGTCGGGGTCTCGCTTGTGCAATCCAACTGTTTGTTTTCACTTGCAGAACAGCAATGCCGGCGGGGGTAGTGGCGGATCATTATGGGTTCAATCAACGTCCTTTATAGGATCTGGTCGCATCAAAGCCATTGGTGGAGACGGAAATGGTAAAGGCGGGGGAGGGGCAGGCGGCCGCATTAATGTCTACTACGTCACTGGTGGTTTCCATAGTGATGGTACTGTAGCCAATGGTGGACGCGGAAGTTCTTCTGAGAATGGAGGCCCTGGAATTGTGTACCTTCAAGGATCTCAGCCGTTAATCAAGAACCTGAGAGTGGATAATAAGGGGCTTAAGGTTCTAGTATCACAAGATGGCAATTATCAAGCTTTTAAGTCTAGTGGTAAGCCACAAATATGACGGTGTTTTCTTGTAATTGCTGGTGGTTGTTGTTGTTGGTTGTTTTTTTTTTTTTTGGGGGGGGGGGGGGGGGGGGGTTTAAATGTTGTTGGCATTAATTGTAATGGTAATTATTGTTCTAGGTGCAGTTGCTTATCTTAACCCACCAAAAGATGGCTTCGTGTACGATTTCACACACATCGAAATGTACGGTGCATCTCACCTTGTTTTCCCGCGCTTGAACACCCACGTCAAAGTACATACCATATATGGAGATGATTCCAGTTATATCCACGTGGCTCCCTTTACCACTCTCAATATGACGTCAACATCTCAATATAGACGCATCAACATCACGTGGGCACCTTATATCTACAAGGATGCTACGTTTGCGTTACCCAATGGAACTGTTGAATTCCGTCGCTCGGAGAGTCTCGAGTACCCGATTCTCGCCCGAAGTTCCCACGTGTCCATATGGGGGAGAGTACTCGGAGGCAAGGCTCATTTAATGGTTGGCTTCGGTGGGACTCTGAGCTTTGAGACATCAAGGTATGGTTTATAATATGAAATAGACTTCAATATGAACCCAAAATTGAGGCACGTGTTTTCTTGTGCTTCAGCTGCACATGCACAGGTATCCCGACTAGTGTTTTTAGGGATGATACATTTGGTAACCTTGCAGTCCATTCTATCCAAAGCCCGCATCATTGATCCGCAGTTAACCTTCTCCGAGCGACCGATTCCCCTAAACGACCACTTTGCAAATCCTGTGTTCAGTCAATTATGACCACCTCACAAAAGCAACCACTTCGCATTACAACAAGGGTGGTCGCTCATTAGAGGTACTGTTTTATTGTATCTACAGTCCTCGTGCCCTTACATTTGTTGGTATCACTATCCAAAAAAGTGGTCGGTTAGTTCTACATAGCGCACTCTCCAACGAGACTGATCAATGGAGTATTGATGTTGTCAAGGACTACGGACCTGTTGGACGCGAGGGCATGGTAACGATTGAAGGCGAAGGACGAATGGAGGCGCGTTCTTTACGCCTAAAGGCTGTGTCATTTATGGTGGACCCTGTTGGAGTGCTGTCACTTGATGGTCAAGGAGAGCTCGCAGGTAAATGTACTATCAAGAAGGTTAAACACATTTTGCTCGATCCTCTTGGAACGCAGTTCCAGGGCCTCCATGTCTCATACAAATCATCCACCACTCGCGATATTTCCAAATGAAACAGCAATGAGAGTATGCTGGCTTAAATATAGGTGTCTGGATTAGATAGGTGTCTGGCTTAGATGGGTGTCTGGATTAGATGGGTGTCTGGCTTAGATAGGTGTCTGGCTTAGATAGTGTCTGGCTTAGATAGCTGTCAGGCTTAGATAGGTGTCTGGTATAGATATGTGCCTGGATTAGATGGGTGTCTGGCTTAGATAGGTGTCTGGCATAGATATGTGCCTGGATTAGATGGGTGTCTGGCTTAGATGGGCATCTGGCTTAGATATAGCTGTCAGGCTTAGATAGGTGTCAGGCGTAGGTGAGTGTCTGGATTAGATGGGTGTCTGGCTTAGATAGGTGTCTGTATTATATAGGTGTCTGGCTTAGATAGGTGTCTGGCTTAGATAGGTGTCTGACTTTGATAGGAGTCTGGATTAGATGGGTGTCTGGCTTAGATAGGTGTCTGGCTTAGATAGTGTCTGGCTTAGATAGCTGTCAGGCTTAGATAGGTGTCTGGCATAGATATGTGCCTGGATTAGATGGGTGTCTGGCTTAGATGGGCATCTGGCTTAGATATAGCTGTCAGGCTTAGATAGGTGTCAGGCGTAGGTGAGTGTCTGGATTAGATGGGTGTCTGGCTTAGATAGGTGTCTGTATTATATAGGTGTCTGGCTTAGATAGGTGTCTGGCTTAGATAGGTGTCAGGCGTAGGTGAGTGTCTGGATTAGATGGGTGTCTGGCTTAGATGGGTGTCTGGCTTAGATAGGTGTCAGGCTTAGATAGGTGTCAGGCTTAGGTGAGTGTCTGGCTTAGATGGGTGTCTGGCTTAGATGGGTGTCTGGTTTAGATAGGTGTCTGGCTTAGATGGGTATCTGGCTTAGATGGGTGTCTGGCTTAGATGGGTGTCTGGCTTATTGTCTGGCCTATTGAGACGTCAGTTTAATGCGTTAAACAAGAACTTATTATTATTATTAGATAGGTGTCTGGCTTAGATGGGTATCTGGCTTAGATAGGTGTCTGGCTTAGATAGGTGTCTGGCTTAGATGGGTATCTGGCTTAGATAGGTGCCTGGCTTAGATAGGTGTCTGGCTTATAGATAGGTGTCTGGCTTAGATGGGTGTCTGGCGTAGATGGGTGTCTGGCTTAGATAGGTGTCCTAGCAAGAGTTGACTGTAGTTGCTGCTACTCATCAAATGTCATGTTTTTATGATTTGACTTTCTAGTGAAGGGTCAAGGCGCTGGAGTAGGATCTGTGGATGGTTCTGGTGCTGGTTATGGTGGCCGTGGTGGCCGCGGCGTAACGACGCAACAGACTGGGTCAACATACGGGGATTTCAAGCTACCACGTGTGTTTGGTAGTGGCGGAGGAGGGCCTGGGGCTAAGGGAGGTGCTGGTGGTGGGTTTCTACAGCTTGATGTATCAGGAACTCTTGTTGTTGAAGGTAATAAACTTTTGGCATGCAGTACAGTGGAACCTCGATATAACGATACTCAATGTTCCTGGTATAACGATCAACATTTGACAGCCCGGCAAATGTTACAGTAAATGTATGGAGAAAAATCCCGATGTAACGATACTCGATATAACGCGGATATTCCCGATATAACGATCACAATCTGGCAGCCCAAACGTAAAATTTACCCTGATATAACGATAAAATAAATCATCGCGCGATGAAAAAGGAGGCTTAACACTTGAAAATATATGACAATATTTTAATCCTTTAGTTCTCATTGCATAAGGACTGTAACGTGTCTGTCAACAGTTTGTTACGATAGGGATTACATCGCCGGTACAGCTATATAAGGCACAACGGATACTACATGAAAAATCAATTATGAACAATACCCCGATATAACGATATTTTTGGCTCTTTTCCCGAAAAATCGTTATATCGGGAATTCACTATAACGATATCCCGATATAACGATCTAATTTGGTCAGTCCTTGGCACATCGTTATATCGAGGTTCCACTGTAATAAACATTTGTATCTAACTGAAGGCAATACATGCATAACACAGTCACATCGGCTATTTCCCGAGATATTGTTAAAATATAAAGATATTTTGCGCGCGTCTTTTGTTGTTGGGGTTCCTGTGGTAGAGCGCGCGCAATAAATATTAATGTTGGACTGACGTAAACACGTGCGTTTACGTTGAAAGAGTATTTTGACCTGATTTTCTCATACTCATTAATTATTCATGAGGTAACCAGCCAATCAAATGCGCCGAATAATACCACGTGATGTACCTTGATAGTAGGTAAAGTACTGGCGAGAGTAACTCGAAATTTTTCCAGTAACTGGAAAAAAGATTTCTGTCCAAATTCGCTTTAACCTGAAAGCAGGCTCTACTCCATGCTACTCAAGAGTCCAACACATGTGGGATACGATGTCCTCGACTCTACGCATGAGCAGAGCATATGCAAAGACTGGAATTCTTGCTTTTCAGGGCTAAAGTCTTGGAACTCTTTATTTATTGCCTTTAGGCCATTGCATGTAATAATTAATGAGAATGAGAATAGACGGGGTTTCTCGGCTTCGCCTCGGACTGGAAACCCCGTCTGGTCCTTGTTGAACGTTCCGTGCGAAAAAAGAACACAGGAACTCAATAATCACTTAATGTTTTCCCAGACTGTCATTGTTCAAGGTTCAAGCTGTTCAAAGTTCAAAGTTCTATCTCCCTAGGGAGTTTTGTTCCATGACACGTGACACGCTCTCGTACATTCGAAAGAGCCACTAACTTGAAAATAAAGGAACGATGTATATATGTTAACGATGGAATAGGCCCTTTGCTGTTTACAGTCACAAAGTACATGCCATTATATCGCTTGAATAACGAATGAACTGGCGAAGCTCCCATGGGAACGGCTCTGCTGACTGGCAATCACACTTTGAGACGTTGATTGAGAAAGATCGACAATCAACTGGAGGTTGAAAAATAGCATACTCCCGGAAACTTAGGATAGGGATGTGCCCCCGGGATGTCGAAATCCTGACCCTATTTAAGGATGAAGAATTGGAAAATTCATACTCTTTCCAAGGATTTGTCACTGAAATATAGACCCAATTTAAGGAAAAAGTTAATAGTATTCCTTTGGAAATCGCTAATATCAGAAGTGCATACGCTGGCTGTTACGCTAAGCGGATTTTTTAGTCAATATAGAAAAAGGGGTGTTTCTTGGTGCTACAGTCTGCATTGTATTCTTGGTTAGGTTTCTTTGTATGCAGGGTATTGTTTTGGTTCAAGTTCATTCTTCTCGTTCTTTGTGTTCATTGTCTAACGTCATCTGGTGTTCTGCCACCAAGAAACCTCCAAAAAAAGTGTACCCAAATTAAAGATCGAATATTTTATTTTATCGGTGAAAAAGCAAAATATAGTACCCAATTTAAGGATCTGGAGGTTCAAAAGCCATACTCTATTCGGGGGCACATACCTATATAGCATGTATATGGGAGTACCCCCCCTCCCCCTCTCCCCGGGGGTGTTTTCACTCCATCGCGGGCAGATTTTTTTCTCTACATGGTTTGGGTCCATTTCCTTTTCTAGGGTCAATACTCAGAAGAAATTTGAGGGTTAATTTATAGCACTTCAACCTCCCCTTATCCATTGTTTGATAATATTGTATAATATGCTGGTTTAACTTCGTATGTTCTCGCTCCTCGTAACTAAGGGTGCGTTCGATTGACCCTATTCCAGAATAGGAATACACGTAATAAACACTTGGAGGCTTTTATTTCAGCACATTTAAAATTCCAAACTGTTCCTTGTAACTTTATTATGATACCACAAGGAATCGTTTCATTTTAGAGTGGACAGTAGCTGCGCGACAGCGATTAAGGGATGTTATTCCGTGTATTCCTATTCTGGAATATGGTCAATCGAACGCACCCTAAATGGCATCGATTTCCTAGGTACTATCACTTCAAGTGGTCAGGCTGGACAAGCTGCTAACACAGGGGGTGGTAGTGGAGGCAGTATTCTTATACGCACTCATGCTCTAGAGGGGTCGGGAGTGATCGTTGTCAATGGTGGTAATGGCAATGCTAACGGTGGGGGTGGGGGTGGTGGTCGTATGGCTGTTTATTGGAAAGATCGCGAGTGGTGGTTTGGAAGCCTTAATTCGTTTGGAGGAGCTGGATCGAGACATGGAGGCCCTGGAACTGTCTACTTACAGGTACGATGTATGTTTCAATAAAGGTTATCCCAGACATAAGTCGTGCAACATTTATTGCCAATTCACTGTGAAAACGATGGCGAATCAGGACATTTTACCACAATCCTTTGCGCGAACAGACCACAATCCTTTGCGCGAACAGACCACAATCCTTTGCGCGAACAGACCACAATCCTTTGCGCGAACAGACCACAATCCTTTGCGCGAACAGACGACAATCCTTTGCGCGAACAGACCACAATCCTTTGCGCGAACAGACCACAATCCTTTGCGCGAACAGACCACAATCCTTTGCGCGAACAGACCACAATCCTTTGCGCGAACAGACCACAATCCTTTGCGCGAACAGACCACAATCCTTTGCGCGAACAGACGACTCCACCCCGTAGGAACTTAATTTAGAACAAAGAGTTTTGAAAACCGGTCTAAATTTGTGAAGCTGTTGTCTGCTTTATTTATGTGAAAGTGTCAGATAGTTTGTAGATGGAAATAGTACTGATTTAGGTTCGCAAAGGATTACTGGGTAAAATGTATAGCCGCCATCTTTTTCCGTACAGTGGAATGTAAAGTTTGGAACTAATTAGAGCGAAACTTCCAATATAATTTTATCTTTGTTGTACTTAACGCAGGACACTCACACTGGAATCAACAACAGAACCCTCATCTTCGATAACCGAAATCTCGCACCATTTACAACTGAGATATCGAATTTTGCTACGCCTGAGTTAGACAGCGGAAGGGCGTGGCTGCTGCCCATTGGAAAGGAGTACGAGTTAGAGGAGGTACATATTCTACGAGGGGCACATCTTGCGCTGCATCCTAATATAACAAGGTAAAGATACACCAATATATTTTATGAAGACACAGTTTAAGGAGAATTACGCCCGCGCAGTAGAGTCATTTTCGTACGAGTGGGAAACCTACGGCACGGAGTTACGGTCACGGTACGGAATCGAACACATTGTATTCAACCAATCACAGCGCGCAAACTCATTTCTCAACCAATCAGAATGCTTGGACACGGCACGGTCACCGCACCGCACGAACCGTAACTACTTTACTTCCCAATCATACGAAAACGATTCTACGAGCTGGTCTTACGCCCGTCCACACGTACGTAAACGTTTGATAACGCAGTTGTGTCAGCGAAAACACATTGAATTTTTGCCGTGTATTTGAGCGACTTCGAATCGTTTTTACTCGCGAAAACGCTGATAGGCTTTGAAAACGCTCCTTTGGAATTAGTATCTTTGCCTTTAGAATTATCTGTCCGTTCTCGATTTTGCTCTTCCCACGAAGACGATAAAAATGCGTTTTCAAAATTCTCCATTTTGGAATGCGTTTTCGAAAATCAAAACGAAAGACCAACACGTAGGAATGCGTTTTGAAACAACCTCCCCCGACGTGGACGAACAACACCTCCCCCAACGTGGACGTGGCCTTATAGTTAACTATAACTAATAATGAAGTAACTCATGTCATTGTGTTTCAGGCCACACGGTCTTAAAGTGTACAAGTTTGTTGGCGATCGTACAGGAGTTCTTCACGTTGGACCAAACCAGATCGTCATTGGCCAGTTTGCAGACCATCAAAAGTTTGAAGTGAACGTTTATGTGCACAGGACTGGATACCTACACCTTCCCCCAGCCTTCTCTTGCTTTGGAATACAAATTACAAACAGGTTGGTTTGGTACCTATCTGCAAAAATGGCGGCAAGTCGTTTTCGTAGCCTGTGTGGTGCGTGAAGGGTGTAGGGAAAGAATGGGAATGGGGATAAAACTAGGCTGATTTCGCCTCCTTTCCCTAACCAACTTACTACTTTGACAATGTTATGTCATGAATAAGAGAAAAGACACATAAACTAGACGTTAATTTGTTAATAGTGCGCGGCCTTCGAAGCGAGAGATGCCCGGTTCGAATCTTCATGAGCTCACATCCTTGTTTCGACTTCCGCTTTAAATACCGTCAAAGGGAGCACTGATAGAAAGAGGGGAGTAAAGTGCGCACCGTTGGCCTCAGGTTTGTCAGTTGATAGATATTACTGTTACGAGTTACTGACGTTAAATAAGGTTGGTTTAAATACCCGTAAAACGGAGCACTGACAGAAAGAGGGGAGTAAAGTGCGCACCGTCGGCCTCAGGTTTGTCAGTTGAATTACTGTTATGAGTTACCGATGTTAAATAAGGTTGCTTTAAATACCCGTAAAACGGAGCACTGATAGAAAGAGAAAGAGGGGAGTAAAGTGCGCACCGTCGGCCTCAGGTTTATTAGTATATGATTACTATTACGAGTAGCCTCCTTTGCAGCCGTTCTTTGTTTCGGGATCCCTGTGCTCCCTAGGATCCCGAAACAGGCTGCAAAGGAGGCTATATTACGAGTTACCGACGTTAAATAAAGACCTTTAATTACTTTACTATGGGAAACCACGTGGGGAAGCCTAACGTCTTTACTTTAACTATACCAGGGGAAACCTCATGTTAGATCACATGACGGTGTCACGTGGTTGTCGTTTATACCTCGGACACACTGGTACTACAAAACTTGCTAATAAAGAAGGTGTGTTCCAGTTCCATTCCCTCACCGTAGCAGACGGAGGAGAGGTTACCTCAGCTTCAGATGTTTCCAACAATACGCTGACCATGGTGATCGGGGACGTTATTATACAAGGAGGAGGTGATTTTCATATGAAGCGGTTGTTCTTCGAGGCTGGGAATCTAACGATTGATGATCTCGGAAAATTACGCACGGATTTCCACGATGCAAAGTGAGTTTCAAGCAAGGAATATGTTTCTAATCAAAGAAGTTTCATCTACGTTTTCAAATTAAAGCTTTGTATAAAATACGTAGATGAAATGTCTGATTAGAAATGAATCCTACGTACAACCAAACATCAAATGAGTGGGAAGTAGTTACGGTACGGTACGGTTCGTGCGGTGATGGTATCCAAGCATTCTGATTGGTTGAGCAATTATTTTGCGCGCTGTGATTGGTTGGATGGTGTCTTCGAGTCGTATCAAAACGACTCAATATTGTTTGTATTTGTAAATCTCCGTTCCTGTTTTTCCTGATTTCATTTGTTCGTTTGTTCCTTCATCCTTCCATTTGTGCGTTCTTTCTTTCTATATTCTTTTTTTCTTCTTTTTTTTTCTTTTCCATTTTGATTTCCTTCTTTACGTCCATGAAATTCGTTCGTCCTCTCCTTCCATCCTTACATACATCATTGCACGTTCCTCCACTTCTTCCATCCTTACGTACATCATTACACTTCCTGAATACAGTACACACTATACACACAATCCATGTCCATTATGTGTCTTCCATGTAGGTGTACCGTTGGTGAAGGAGTATCGGGTTCGGCGTCATCTGGTGCTGGACATGGCGGGAATGGAGGCAGTGGCTACAATCAACCACGTGTTGGCACTGCCTATGGACATTTATACCAACCTGCGCACCCTGGTTGCCGCGGCGGCGGGAACGGTGGAGGCCTGGGCGGTGGTGTTGTGAACATTACTGTCAAGGGTACCCTAAGGATCGATGGTATATTAAGTGCCAATGGAGAAAACGCCAAAGCGGTTTTCGCTGGGGGTGGTAGTGGTGGAAGCATCTATATAACTACAAATGTCATGCAAGGATATGGAGTTGTACAAGTAAATGGAGGTCACGGACATCAGAGCAGGTACAAATTTAAGGGGTGCTTACCATTTAACCGGAAAAACCGGAAATTCCGGTTGGAAAAACAAATGGTATGTGTCATTCTGATCGGGGAAAACTCGGTCCAGCGATTGAGGTAATCCACTTTTCCCGCTCTTTTCGGTTTTCCCGGTAGACGCGTGTACTCATTAGACCGAGTTGATGAAAGTGGCTTAATACCACGAGTGCGTAGCACGAGTGGTATTCAGCCACTTTCATCAAATACAAGTGGTATTTTTCATTAATTCTTCGAGAACTAAGTGGTATTTCCTATTAATAACACACCTACAAAAAATATGAGTTTCTTTATAGTAGCAAATCGCACGTAACGCAATCACAACCACAAATAATAAAATAGCAATTTTCTTAATACCGTGCAATTAATTAATTGCACGGTGCAATTAATTAATTGCACGGTATTAAGAAAAAATCCACAGTCAATCGGCCAATCAGAAACGAGTATTTTTTGTAGGTGTGTTATTAATCCCAAATATCACGTACAAACCATGCTATTATTTGTTTATACCACTATCTGAAAAATAGGTTTGCAAGCAACAGTACACGCTCGACTGAACTAACACAACACAGCAGTCAACATAGCAAATCTGTGTTCTTATGACGATCGTTTTTCGAAGTCAGACAAAGAATGAAAACACAGAGTAAAAAGTGATCTTGGCTTCATTTATTACCTTTTATAGTGATCTTTCTTTGATTTTGGCAATGGCTAAAAACACATCACTCAATCGTCAATCTTATATCGATCGTTTTCCGCTGCCTTCTGCAGAGTCATCCAAAGAAAAGCTTCTTGAAATGCTAAAACATCGTCCATGTGTATGTACGTTTGGCTTTTGGTGCTTTTGGGACTTGTTTATGGTTCATTTTTTGTCTTTTAGCAGTTGAAAATATCCTTTGCTTTCGTCCGCCATTTTGTTTGAACCAAGAGGCAGAAGGGTGGTTACCATGGAAACTGTAATTTTCACATGTGGTATTTCAAATTACGTTGAAATACCACTGCTCTCAACCAATCAAATCGCTGAAATTTAGTTTTAATAATAATTTTAATTTTAATTTTAATTTTAATTTTAATTTTAATTTTAATTTTAATTTTAATTTTAATTTTAATTTAATTTTAATTTCAATTTCAATTTCAATTTCAATTTCAATTTCAATTTCAATTTCAATTTCAATTTCAATTT
Source organism: Actinostola sp. cb2023 (assembly GCA_033675265.1). Classification (NCBI taxonomy): domain Eukaryota; kingdom Metazoa; phylum Cnidaria; class Anthozoa; order Actiniaria; family Actinostolidae; genus Actinostola; species Actinostola sp. cb2023. The sequence continues at coordinate 378,911 of JAUJYZ010000004.1, read as the reverse complement.
CAATTTCAATTTCAATTAATTTTAATTTTAATTTTAATTTCAATTTCAATTTCAATTTCAATTTCAATTTCAATTTCAATTTTAATTTTAATTTTAATTTTAATTTTAATTTTAATTTTAATTTTAATTTTAATTTCAATTTCAATTTCAATTTCAATTTTAATTTTAATTTTAATTTCAATTTCAATTTCAATTTTAAAACTTTAGAACTTGGACATTCTACAGGTAGCCCTAGTAATTAGCCAGTTCTGAGTGAATAATAAGGTTCAGTGCGCATGCGATTTTATCCCGATTATATCACCTTTTGTTATTTAAAAATAACACAAACGTTAACAAAGATATAATAATCGGGATAAAATCCCATGCGCACTGAACCTTATTCTTAAACTCCGAACTGGATTATTGTTTTCGATTCGACTTTGGAAACGTTTTCGAGAAACTGTCTTCTAAACCGTATGCCGTATGAATTATGGAAAACTGATATGCCATGATCTTTACAACAATAACTCTACATGCCCTAAAACATTTTAAACAAATATCTCTACATGAATGCTGTGTTCATTATTTCTGTAAGTAGATACATTTCTATATTTCTCTAAGAAAAAACAAACAAATCAACCGGCAAACATCCTAAGCAAAACAAAACAAAATATCCAAGGTTTTGTAAAATATATCGGTTTTATTTCCATTGTCTGCCTTCGATCTGCCACGTTTCTTTTGCAAACTAGCACTGTGGGAGGGGAGGGAGAGTATTTTGTATCTCGATTATTTTAATTTCCCCCTCCCACCCTGAGCGTCTGTTATATTATTTCTTGTTATTGATAACAGACATAACAGAGTACCGATTGACATCATATATGTGCGATCACGTGATATGCTCTACCGATCACGTTCCGTTCTGACGACCCAAACACACACAAAGAAAATATCAGTAAGAAAACAACTTTGCACGCAAACAGAAAAAATATTTTAACGGGCGAGAAAAAGCATCGATCCAACACACAGACTATCAAGTAGAGCTGAAAGGAGGAGGAGAGGACAGGAACACGTCCAAACGACGTGATGACTTGTAATGTTAATCAGTAAGTGCTGAGCTCCAAGGTCTGGCAATTCTTCTGGGACAAAGGTGCATAATTTCCATACAGGGAACATTTATTATCCATGCATAAGACGCACCTCTGTCTGAGTTTTGATCAATTATTTTCGATCGAAGTTGAAACTTAAGACTATCTGTTTTGACGCCGTCTCTCAGCTTGAATCATTCTTGTTTTACGTCGGTTTTGGCGCCGTCAGTCTGCCCCCGTTGGTCCTCCCTGATGGTATGAGGTAATTATTATGAACAGCGGTCACACAGTTATAAACCAGAAACTTGGTATTTCAGTATTATTACGGCTCGCTTCAAGGATCGTCTGTGTGGCGTCAAAGGTTGGTCCTTCTATCCTTGAAAGATCGTTTGAAATCCAATAAGAGAACTCTATATTCGGCACAAGCTTGGATTAGTACAGTGAGAAATAATAACTCTTAAGAATGTCGCTTCTTGACAAACCTGTCTCGATGAATGAGCTTGGTCAAGCTGTCGTACAGGACTTTGGCGCCGTATCCCAAAGGAAACTATCACAAGAGAAACGCGATCTGAGCGCTGTTTGGGAGAGTATGTACGAGAAGGGCTTGCAACGGAAAGTCAGCACACAGTGTTATTTCAATCCCGAGGGTTTGGAAATCCCAGATCGTCACAAGCAGACTACACAACAACCCAAAACGGAAGCGCCTGAATTCCTAAATGACAGGGAAAGTGCCCCGAAAATTCAGCAAGATGGAAAAGGAGACGGACAAGGAGACGAGGAGTCGAAGAGAGATTTGGCAAGTGTACATCTAGACAGAGCGATGAATACTAATAGAGCTGATCGACACAACCAAGGGCGCAGTTACAGACGGAAAAGGACACTCTCAAACCCCTCAAAGGGAGAGATGAAGATCTTAGAGCATTGAGTTGGAGTTTATAAGATGACTATGTCCATGTTTCACAGTTAGACTTCGTCCCTGTGGACAACACTAAAAACAGACTTTGAATAATTGATTTTAGTCTTCATTGAAGAAGACACATTCATTCACGAAAAACGATTCGTTAGTTGGATATTTTGTACGAGAATTTCTCTGTGAACTTGTTTGGAGGCCTTTGTGTCCAGGAAAAGTACTTGAATTTTGATCATGATATCTGTCGTGGAATTTTGTTATAACTGACATGCCTGAACTTGATATTTTCCTCGCTATGTAAATTAGCTATGCCACATGCTGTGTTTTTGTCTTGCATTTATACAATTAAAATCGTAGCCTTTGACTTGTAATTTGCAGTGTTTTAAACTATTTCTACATATTCTAATACGTTCATATTTTGTCAAATATCGAACGATACAAGCACACAGATAAGAATCATATTTTGCAACTGTACAATATTTGTATTTAATCGATTGCCCGGCTTATTGTCGTGGCTGTGGAATTGTACTTTGCGCTGCTTATTTTTCCTCGCAATTTCCTTGCATTGAAAAGTATCGTATTGAACAACGATCTGCTAGTTTGAGAATTCCTTGCTGACAGAGTCTCCTTTTCTCCCAAGGAAGAAAAGGGAAGTTTGAGAAATGTGCGATCGAAAAATTTATTCGGAGCTTTTCAGTTATTACCGACGTGAGATGATTGACATTAACAATAGGATTCATATCTTCTTGTCTTATAAGCGAAAATACGTGACGAAGTCCAAAATTAGGACAACTAGTATTTTTTGTGAACCCGTTAAAACCCGCACGACTCGACAAATGTTGTCAAAATGCATTGAGAAAGGAAACTCTAATTAAGAAGGATTTGTGAATCAAGCCATGACGACCGTAGACAATGATCACTAGAGTATGGTGGTCAAGACTTCTCTAAATATTTAACAATGTGCTTCGACATTCTTGAATTTTAACAATGATAAATTATTGCATTTATGTTTTTCAACGCTCTCTCTGGTTTGTTGCGTTAAAAGGGTTACTATTTTGAAACGAAAATTATAATTTCTAACTTATAGTATTAAACGTGGATTAGTCCACTTGTTGACCATTGGTCTTGCGCTCTCGAATCGCGAAGCGTGTTCTTTCTGTGTTCTTTCTGTTACCGTATAAATCTTGTCTGACGGTGATCGATTACAAGAGGTTCCACAGTAGCCTTGTTGTTAGGTAAGGTGGTCGGTAGCCTCGCTAGTGCGTAGCACCACGTTGAGGAAGGGAGGATTTTTATTTTTTTATTTTTTTTATTTACTTTTTTTTTTATTAAAAAAAAAATTCTTGAATTGGGGTTCATGTGGACGAGGGAGATTGGGGAAGGAACCCCCGTAGGCTATAGGCATGGCTACGCAGGCTAATAGACTCCCTGTTACATTTAGAAAGTGGTCGTTAAATAATTCCCTCTTGTAAGCGACCACCCTTGTTGTTAGGTAAGGTGGTCGGTAGCCTCGCCTGCAAAGGTGGCTTCGTGTGAATAGACTCCCTGTAAATCTAAAAAGTGGTGGGAGAAGGTCACGGAGAAAACCATTTAAGTGTTTCGCGCCAAAACGCATGCGGGCATTCTTGGACGCGGATGCATGCAGCATACATTGCGCGCAATAATGCCACACTTTCAGCGTGTGTCCACCTCTGTTGCGCGCAATATTGCAGAAGTAAGCTCACATTCTACTTCAACAAACTTGGTGGTACACATTACAGTGGTGGATACAAGTTGCAATCATATTGCCACCAACGTTGCTAGTTTTCAAAGCTGATTTTTTTCGATCGCTGAAAGAGTTCAACGCCGTGTCTCCACGGTGACTTGAAACACGCGTTGGTATGGCGACGTTTATTATTCTATGGCGGTACCGTCTTTAACTGATTAGAAATACCAAACGTGACGTCTTAATATCGTAATATGTTTACAAGAACAAATAGAAAACCTTGGAACTGAATACTTAATGTATTAACCGACTGAGAACATTTCATTATTCTTGATTCGTAAGATGACAAGATTGATAAATCCAACTGCAATTCGTGCAAGCAAGTTCGATGCCATGGTGATGAAGATATTCCAAAACAACGAAATCCTCTGACTTGTCAGGCAGTCTGCAAACTGAATCTCGGAAAATGTTGAAGCTAAATAATGCTGTTTGAATTGATCCTAATGCTATCCTTACAAATATTTATCAACATCCCTTAGTAGTAACGGTACCTCTTTACACCGACCATAGGAACCCCTCCACAACGCGCGGTCAACCTCCCTTAGTAGTAACGGTACCTCTTTACACCGACCATAGGAACCCCTCCACAACGCGCGGTCAACCTCCCTTAGTAGTAACGGTACCTCTTTACACCGACCAGATGAACCCCTCCACAACGCGCGGTCAACCTCCCTTAGTAGTAACGGTACCTCTTTACACCGACCAGAGGAACCCCTTCACAACGCGCGGTCGGTTACTTAGCCTGATGAACATGCTTACAAGGGAGGGTGAAGGGAATGGGAAGCCTTTACTTCTTTCATCTTATCCCCTCACCTCCTTACCCCTCGATCCCCTTCCCCTCCCCTGAAAGTCTGCTCCCACCGCGGGCACCTAACTAACGACTTTCGTTCAACTGATAACCTATAATACAGTGAATCGACAGTTACCTCATGTCTTAAAAACATAACTAACAAAATAATAATTCAGTGTACGGAGGATTTCAAATTTCCACGTAGGAATTAGTCTATAACTTTAGGACTGATATCGAAATGGATGTGATTAGAATTATGCTTTTTGTCGCACCGTCTGCAATAATGTTTTCAATGTTTACGATTCGGTTAAACATTTATAGTTCATAATTTAGCAATTTATGGGTTTCCTGATTTTTACTATGTACGTGATTCCAACTTTCCCCTCGCAAAACAACAGCAAAAATATAAACAGCCACCAAAACAGAGAAAAAAGACGAGAAATTACGGGGCGGGTTGGAAGTTTTTTTTCTCCAAATAAAACAGCGTTTTCATGATTTCATTGTATTTTTTTCGAGATGAAAATCCAGTTGTCTCAAAGCAGCGTTTGGCATTCGAAAAAGCTTCACACAAATAAAGACGTTTCGTAGCAGCTTTTCATATTGTCTACTTCCTAAGGAATTGTTCCACAGCACTGACTCTAAGAAATAGGTGGTGGGAATTGGGTACATTCAACCCCTGAAAATAAGCTTTTTTCCTCTACAAATCTCAAAGTAAGTGACAGTAGAAGAAATATAACTGATGGTATTGTCTTTATGTGAATAAATAAGACACTGAGACAAAGTTTTGAGACGTTTATTGAACACGTAGATCGCTTGCAACTTGACTTTATTCAGTCATAGTAGAGATTGGGCTGCCTGTGGTGGATTGCACCTGTGCTTATCATTTGGGACGTGATGTACCTTGTTTGCTTCTCCAAACTATATTAATGCTTGACGTTTGACGTGCGTCAGGGGATCTGTTCGTTCTATTCTTTCATTTGTCGGCTCAGTTAACGCGATCGTCACTGGATTTAATTGTAATGCATGAAAAGTGGAAAAACTGAGAGCCAGTTCATCATTGCCGTAGTTTAGAATTAATATCAATACATTTTTGAAGCTCTTTGAGAAAGTTTCTTAGCTGAAAGTTATATATTTTGCAGAGAAGCTAAGCAATTTTGTATCGTGTTTTTAAAGCATCTAATTGATTAAAGCGGAGATGAACGTCATTTATGGAAATAGGAAGTTGAACGAGGAGAAGATAAAAGAGCCCAAGGAAAATTTTAATTAAAAATCCAAACAGAAGGAATGAATGAATGATGAAAGAATGGTTGAGCAAACACTTTATACTCAAACACAAAAGAAAAAAAGCCGAAGACACAAATAAACAGTAATTTAAAAAAATAATGAATGAACATTCAAAAGTTATAAGTTACATAGAGATTATTACATGTTAAGATCGTGATATTGTTTTTATTCACGAGATTTTAATGACAAATCACGAACGAGCGAGTCTTCGAGCGAGTGAGTGATTTGTCATTAAATTCGAGTGAATAAAAACAAAGTATGATCTTAACATGTCCTAATTTGTTTATTACACATTAAGCATTGATATACAGTACTGATAAGGTTTAAAGCAACTTTATTAAACTGATCACTAGTAAAAGTCATTGTTTGCTCCGCACCGAAAGCAACATTTCCTTGCTATATCCATCGACTACTTCGAAGTTAACGCGCTCTTCTTTGTCGCTTAAAATGATCCAAACAATTTTCATGTCTAGTTCATTGGTCTTCCAAGCAGTGTTGTTGCTCTCATTTTATTTTCAAGAAAACCATAAATATCGTTTGAAATAGTAAAGCATCAAATATCGAACTTGAAGTCGCTTCACTTCGTCCTCAGCTCGATAGAAAAAAACGAGGAGAATCCAAAAGAGCCGCTCGCGTCGTGTACAAATCCATATAAGAAGGATTGTGATTGGTCAGTGTAATCTCTAACGAAGAATTTGATTGGACAATTCTATCCCGTGAAGTGATATCATATTATTTCACTAGTGATTGATATGATATCACTTCACCGGATATCAATTTTATTCATGGCATTATCACACTGATATCAATGCTTAATGTGTAATAAAGCTGCATCCCATACCATAAGCGAATCATTCAGAATTTAGCAAGGTTAGCTTGGGTGGTGGCCTCGTGATTTTAAACCCGATAAAACACGATCTGCGAGTTTATTGAACAGCTTCAAAAACGATATTCCAAAGTAATACATTTTCGGATGATTTCAGTAAGAAAACAGCAAGGAAAACACAAACATAGCAGTATCGTGTTGCTTCTAATGCCTCACACATGCGCACCGATACTACTAATACTCTCAAAAAGATCCCACATTTGAACAACGGTCCGAAAGTGTGACCAAGGAGCAATCTTTCCTGACAACATTTTTGTTGAACCGTACAGGGAACTGGGAGGTCAATGATACGATACCAATGTGAGACCTTCCCTTATTAGTATTCTTTATATAAAGAATACTAATGAGGATGAGACTTTATATAAAGTTTCATCCTCATTAGTATTCTTTATATAAAGAATACTAATAAGCAGTGCTGCACGTGATGGATTTCGTCCTTCTGATTGGACGAATTGCTCATTAATTATGCATGAGTTTTTGAATTAATAGTAATAAAGTGCATGCATCAGAGTGAATGGTGCTGACAAAAAAGGACTTCGTGTTTGCAAACATCGCTGACTCGGCCGCAAGTTACTCTAAGTTCTCTAACCAATAACGAAACAACCAGTAGAGTTTCTTGGTAATAATCTACAAGACCTGCATCAGTTGTTAACGATAACATTCTGTGTTGTGCAAATTTGTAGTTTTGGCCGTCGATTTGTAATACAGTTGAACCTCCCGTTGCGACCACCCTCGTAAGCGACCACCTCCCGTAAGCGACCACCTCCCGTAAGCGACCACAAAGCTTGACATTTTGGGTGGTCGCTTACTGGAGGTTCGACTGTATGCTATATCAACGAACTAGAGTGACTTGTGAGAGTGATCGACCCTCATGTTAATTTGTTACACTATTTCTGAAACTCATTAATAATTCATGAGCTATTAGGCCAATGGGAGCTGACCATTTGGTCAGGTGCATGGACCAGGTTTTAGTTCTAGAACTGATTAATAAAACATGAGTGTTCTATCACTTTTAGTTATAACACTCATGCATAAACATGAGTGTTATAACTAAAAGCGATAGAACACTCATGTTTCATTAATCAGTTCTAGAACTGACTACCTGAAACACAGGCCTGTATGCAAAGGTCTCAGTTTTAGTATTGAAAATCCCTGTTGGGAAATGCTAATAAATTTATTGTATTGTATTGTATTGTATAGTATCGCATCACTGACCTTCACATAGGCAATTTTGGAATGTAATATTACTAGGTTCCTACTGACACCTACAATACCTCTTTCAAATGTGGGACGAATTGTGGTGTTCAGTGCGCATGATCGCAGTGTCGCAGACATCTCTTACCTACAAATTTGTGATTTTCTTTAACCTTTTCCATCGGAAATTATTAAATATCAGTTTAAATGAATGTTGGGTTTTAGAAGTTTCGCCTCGTATCTATATCCACCGATACAACACGGCCTCTCGTTTTCTAAACTTCACTTACAGTAGAGTGACTTAGGTGAGAGTAATCTCATGTTAATTTGTGATACTATTTACAGCGGCAATCCGACACACAATGGTGGTGGAGGAGGAGGAGGTCGTGTAGCGGTGTACTTCAAAAGCAACCGCACCTTTAGTGGCTCGTTCCAGTCCTTTGGAGGGAATGGCACTTCCAGTGGATTGAGCGGAGGGCCTGGGACGATCTTCTTCTACCATCTTGTCCACAAGCACCGAACGCTTCTCGTTAGTAACGCTGGTATAAGACCATTGCCATCAAGTCAACAAGTATGTATTCTTGATTTTAATGCATGTATTTATATACCATTTTCAGTTGAATTGCAATATGCTCCTGTTGACGTACAGGGTGTTTTTTTGACCTCCACTTGATCACGAGGCAAATAATGCAATTCATGGTGTTTTTCAGCAGATTGATACCTAGCCCTATGGGGGAGGGGTTAGGGGAAGGGGATGGGGGAAGGAAAGGGAGAGGGACTGTACTGAACTGTTCACAGGCTAATTGATACCCAGCAAACCCATGTAGTTTTTGGCGGTTGCTAATTTTTCCCTTTTCCGGCCCTAAATTTCTGCATCAATAAACTTTCGTAATATTTTTTTTTTCTAGGTTATTAAAAGCTATGCCGATGTATCACTAGTCCCAGGAAGGGCGTGGCTGTTGCCATCCTCTGGGGACCACGCCTTAGCAGGTGATCAAAAATACGTGTTTGAAGAACTCCAGATCTACGGCGGAGCTCATTTGGCTATCCTAACCGAGCCACACAATCGGTCTGCGTCGATATTCTTTCGTAACATGATCGGAGATCGCAGTGGTACTGTACACATTGGTTATAATCAGACGATGGACTTAATACGAACGACAATCGATTTGCCTTTCTCTGTTCGTGTTTATCGCGGAGGATTCCTTGGTCTGGCACATGCTACAACGGTAAGCATGCATTTTATCTTACTCGCCGTAGTGCGCAGACGGTGCGTGTTGTTCTAAGATGTTGGTGCTGTCTCTGAAACTTGTTCACTAATGGCCTTCATCAGTGTCAACGAAGATCGTTATTTGCGTGAAGAGTTAGGAAATTAAATATAGAGACAACACCAACACCTCAGATGAACATGACACTTCAGTGACACAGTCCAATTTTAGAATTTTTCAAAGAGACAACCGATTCTCTACTATTGTGTATGTAGATCCATGGCGTAAGTGTCCATCTGGACGGTATCCTGTCCTACGTTAAGAACATTACTCTCCATCACGATGGCCTTTTGTCACTCAACGAGAATTCACGCACAGGAAACGAACACGCTGAGAACGATTTCAAGTTTGACTTTGTAACCGTGCAATACAAAGGCCTTATGCGCATGCTCTCGAATCCCGCAATGCACCATGGGATGAACTTGACCGTGAAAGTGCTTCAGTTAGAAGGTGGAGGAGTTGTTGAGGGGAACGATTTACGAGTGTTAGCTGAAAACATTAGCATCAACACCGATGGTTTGCTGTCACTTAATGGGCGGGGCTACTCGTTCAGCCATGGGACGTCAGTGGGAGCAAATGGCAGGATAAACAAAGGTAGAGGTAGTGGTAGTGGTATTGGAGCATCGGGCGGTGGGTATGGTGGCAGCGGTGGACGAGGGAAGACTACGTCGACCGTGGGACTTCCCTATGGAAATCTGTATGAGCCTTCAGAGTTTGGGAGCAGCGGAGGTACAGGCAGTGGAACAGCAGGTAATCTCATAATATTCAATTTCTGATAGTTTGTAAATCAGTAAAGAAATTATGTTTCTTTAATCATTTTGCCACAGTGTGACATTGTTGAGCGCCAGCGTTATTCAAAAGTATCGACCGAAGTCATCTCAAAGAGGCGACACTGATAGTGATGATGTTGATGATGATGATAATGATAATTCATAATGATTATGAGATAACCTAGCGAGTACACTGTATGTGCTGCGTCGGTGTACAATAATAAATTCAAAAGTTAAAGGGAATCTGTAACACCGTGAACAAGAGTACAGTCAGTAAAGTTAAGTACTCTTTTTCACGGTGTTACAGATTTCCTTTAACCTAGGAAGAGAGATACATGCTTTATTTCTAAAACCCTACAGAATTTCGTCAAATAATAATAATAATAATAATAATTTATTTCTTCAATAAAAAGAGAGAGCGCATTCCACAATGTCTCAATGCTCTTTACAAAAAATAAAAAGAAGTAGAAAGGAGTTACTAATAATGATGATTATAATAACGATATCATCATCATAACCTTATGTTATTGCATTCAGGGTCTGGTGGAGGACGTCTCTTTGTAAACGTCACCTACCTTTTCGAAATCGACGGTATACTGTCAGCTGACGGTAGTGATGGTAAAACCCAAGGTGGTGGAGGAAGCGGTGGCAGTGTCTGGATTTACACCAACATCATTAAGGGATATGGTAGCATAAGAACAAACGGGGGGAAGCCAGGGTACCCTCAGTTCGGTGGGGGAGGTGCTGGGGGTAGACTGGCTCTCTATTTCAGAAAGAATGAGACTTTCACCAATTTCACGTAAGTAAACTTGATATATTGCAAGATATCGCAGGGCTGTAGAAAAACTCGCAGCATTTTACGTCATGTATTGCTTTATTTCAGTATAGACGTCATTTACGAACTCGTGAGGGATTTTTATTAGCTGAACTGATTACATGTTTTCAATAGAGTTCTCGCAGCTTGATTGAACATAGAGCAGATTTCGTATGACTGTCAGTGGAAAACTTACGGCACGGTGATGATTTAGAATTTGGAATGAATTCGTGCCGTGACCGTGCCGTGATCGTGCACCGTGGTTTTTCACAGTCATACGAAATCTACTCTAGGGTAGTAGTGTAGTGGTAGTGTTTGACCACCATTTGAGCTCAGATAATGAGATTCATGGACTTTTACCAGCTGATTAGACCATATATAAATTAGATGTATTAGTCAGAGCGGTTGTACATTTCATTACTAAGGCTAATCCTTTACTGCTCACATGTACACATGGTGTTCCGTCATCAATGAAGGAGACAACGTTTCATACAGACAAGCTTGGTGCATTCAAAATATCAATATATACTGTATTCACCGTGCGCGCAAAGGATTGTGGATACCGTAAGCCGGTGTACAAGAAGAACTGGAAACTAGTATGTTGTGTGTAGATTTCTGAGACTGTTATATAAGGGGGCGCCATCGCTGCTTAAGAAACATAATTGCTGTGTGTCATTTACGTTAGGATTGCCGCCGTAACAATTGAAATAGACCCATAATTCCCCGCGAAACACACTAGTTACCAAGTTTTCGCGTAACGTGCTCTGAAATGTTATGTTCTACCTTTCTAGTTACCAATCCCATGGCGGTAAATCTACGCACGGTTTGCAAGACGTCGAGAGTGGGGGGCCTGGGACTGTATTCCTATACCACCTCTTCCATAACCATCGAACCCTTATAGTAGACAACGACGGTCGAGCTGCGCTGAATAGACACATCAACTACAGCAAGATACACGAAGAGGGAGGAAAAGCTTGGATTATGCCCGAGTCTGGAATACACAGATTTGCTGACAAAGAACATAAATTCCACTTCGAGGAGTTGCAAATATACGGCAAGGCTCACTTGGCAATCTGGCCACGTGAAGCCAACGATGTGAGGAATGTGTCGATGTTTTACAAATACATGATAGGCGACCGTTCGGGTATGATTCACATTGGAAACAGACAAGTATTGGATCTGTTTCGTCCCGAGATCGATCTACCATTCAGTGCGTATATTTACAGTGGCGGGCATTTAGGACTTGCGCCTGTTACCTTCATCCATGGTGTTGAAATTATTATCCGTGGTGTTTTAGCATACGTGAAAAACGTAACGATACATCATGGGGGGAAACTGTGGCTCCAACATGGCGGACGGACTCACTTAGCTGGAGTCCATAAGTATGAGTTTGACACCGTCCGTGTACAGGATGCAGGCCTTATTAACGGGGTTACATCACCAGTCAATGACCCTGGTATCTTCTTCTATACCCGTGCTGTCTTCATCGGAGGAGGAGGTTTGATTCGTGCAACGCGCTTGACGTTTGTTACCGAGAACATAACGATTGATGACGGAGGCTCATTGATCGCCGATGGATTGGGATATAATATTTCTCATGGTGACCAAGGTAGCGGCCTTTATGGGAAAATAAATCCTGGCCGTGGTAAGGATTCAAATAACGGGGCTTCAGGCGCCGGTCACGGTGGAAGTGGTGGTCGTGGGTACATCAACGGTGGCACTCCTTTTGTTGGGCAGGCGTATGGCGACCTTTATGAGCCGGCCATGTTTGGTAGTGCTGGAGGGAAAGGTCATGTTCGTGGTGGTAATGGCGGTGGAATGATATGGATGAATGTCACCAACGTAATTGATATCGATGGAATCGTGTCAGCGCACGGAGAGTCAACAACTGATAATTGGAGTGGTGGTGGCAGCGGTGGAAGCATCTGGATGTACTGCAAGACGATCAAAGGATACGGGAAAATAACAGCAAATGGAGGAAACGGCGCAATGAATAATTACCCTGGTGGTGGTGGTGCTGGCGGAAGAATTGCTATCTATTTTCAAGAGAATAAGACTTCGACCTACTTTATCTACGAAGCTCGCGGTGGAGCCGCTCCCGGTTGTCAATTCGGCAAAGAGCATTTGTGTAAGGCAGAAGCTGGCGGCCCGGGTACCGTGTTTCTCTATCACATGATCCACACTCACCGAACGCTGTTGATTCACAACGGTGGTCAGAAGCCACTCGTTTCCGCCATTGGTGATTATAACGATTTGTCTCAGACCGGGTGTATAGGGTGGTTATTGCCTCAATCGTCTGTCCATCACTTCGCTAAAGGGCAAGGAGATTTCCACTTTGAAGAGCTGCAAATCTACGGCGGAGGCCACTTAGCTGTCCTGACTAGCCCTGTTGGAAGCAACACAACGTTGTTTTTTAAGTATATGATTGGTGATCGAACTGGAACCCTTCACGTGTCATCCAATCAAGTGATGGATTTAAAGAGACCGGAAATCGACCTGCCTTTCAGTGTTCACGTGTATGACAAAGGGTTCTTGGGTTTAGCCCCCAACACAATAGTGCATGGTGTTACTTTATATATCACGGGTACAGTGGCCTATATTCAAAACATGACACTACATCACGGCGGAACATTTTGGATAAATGACGGTGGAAATACAGAAGGACGTCCTAACAACACTTTTAGCTTCGATACTGTGAGAGTACAAGACAAGGCATTAATGAGAGCTGTCACTTCTCCTGTCCTTCATCATGGAACAACCTTACAAGTGAGATCCCTGTTTATAGAAGGTGGAGGAGTCGTTCTTGGAACTCGCTTCACGGTTCTTGCCGAGAACATCACGATTGACGACGGTGGTCGAATGGGTGTCGATGGATCAGGGTATAATAATAGTCATCCTAAATCGAACTCAGGACTGCACGATGCTGTCAATGTCGGAATTGGAGCATCGTCGAAATCTGGATCGTCAGGTGGTGGACATGGCGGTCGAGGTGGACGTGGAGCTACTGCTGCAGTTGTAGGACAAGCTTATGGTGACCTGTACGAACCAGTACGATTTGGCAGTAGCGGTGGCGGAGGAAAAGCTGGAGCTGGCGGCGGGGTCATTTGGTTCAATGTAACGAACATCATCCAAATTGACGGACAGGTAACGGCAAATGGGTTGGAAGGAAAAGATGTCAACAGTGGGGGCGGAAGTGGAGGTAGTATCTGGATGCATTCGTACATTATCAAAGGAAGAGGCAATGTCACGGTAAATGGTGGCAGCGGTGGGACGAGTGCTGGAGGTGGATCCGGTGGTCGAATAGCCGTTTATTTCACCAAGAACACGACATTCATTGGCAAGTTTCAATCCCGTGGAGGTTCTAAAGGATCTGCTGCTAATACCGAAGCTGGTGGACCCGGAACATCTTTCTTGTACCACTTGGTCCACACACACAGAACCTTATTGGTTGATAACGGTGGCCAACATCCAATCACAAATCGGATATCAAGCTTCTCCGACTTGTCACAGGACGGTTGCCGTGCATCGATACTTCCTGAATCTGGACTGCACGACTTTGCCAACCAATCACATGCGTTTCACTTTGAAGAGCTTCAGATCTACGGAGGGGCACACCTTGCTATTCAAACTAATCCAGCTGACAGAAGGATCACAATGTTCTTTAAATACATGATCGGGGATCGGACTGGGTTCATCCACATCGGACGCAATCAAGTTATTGACCTTAAAAGACATTTCTTAGACATTCCATTCAGTGCTTATATCTACGATGGAGGTTACCTGGGTCTTGCACCGATAGCTGAAATGAACAGAATCGCTGTCCACGTAGAAGGAACTTTGGATCATGTTACAAATCTAACAATACTAAATAGCGGTGCTTTGCACTGTTATTTGACTGGCTCCACAGGTGCTCAACCAAGACGCCATTTTGCTTTCAACGAGACAATCCGTATAATGGCTGATTCTAAGATACAATCACATAGTCCCAATGCCCACGTAGATTCCTTCGTCTTGAAGGCCAAAATACTTGTTGTTGAGGGTGGAGCAATGATCAATACAGTCAATATGGACCTTCACGCTGTTAATCTAACAGTTGACGATGGTGGATTCATCGATGCAAGCGATGGAGGCTTATTGCCCAAGAAAGTATCGACTAGACTGAATAATAATGGTGCTGGCCATGGTGGAACAGGAGGAAGAGGAAGATGCGATAGTACAGGGCTAATAAACACTTGTCGACTCCAGAAAGGTCTGCCATATGGAAATCTGTTCTATCCGCGGGACTTTGGAAGGGGTGGAGATGGAACCGGTGGAGGAAAAGGTGGAGGAAAACTAAGAATCAATGTAACGAATACCCTTCAGGTAAATCAATTATATTTTGTTAGGAAAAGAGCTAAATTGTTCTATTGTTTTCTTAAGTTTCTGTTTTAATTTTATGTTCACTCGAATAGGTTGATGGTCACGTGATCGCAAACAGTCGACAAGTCAACACAAACAATGGTGGTGGCAGCGGTGGGAGTATTCTCATCTTCACTAAAGCGCTTTCTGGCAGTCACACGGGCGCCATTCAGTGTCTTGGTGGGACTGGAAAGCCTGGTTCCGGTGGTGGCTCAGGGGGAAGACTAGCTGTGTACTATAGTAACATACATACTGATCATCCTTATAGGGGAGGTTTCGATGTTTACGGAGGAAAAGGTTTATCTGGAGCAGAAGCTGGAGCATCAGGGACCGCTTACCTGAAGCATCTCGGAACGGGTCATTCCGTCTTGAAAGTCAACAACAATAATCAAAAATCCCTTTCAGACAGGATACTCAACGAAGGAGTGAAATTAGAACTGTCTGGTGGTGTCACTGACAACACGCAGCGTTACACGTCAGCCAGTGGCGTGACTGTCACGACAGGTTGTGTTCTGCGTTCCTGTGCTGATGGGAATTGTCACTCATGTCGTTATTACTCCCTCGCTCACCTCTTTGATCAAACATACACGTCTGCAGCATGTGAAACCTTTCAGTCGAACTGTAGAACAACGAACCTTGTTTTTGATTTGAAACAATTGTTCTTCGTAAACCACATTCGTGTCTACCCATTGTGTACCACAAGGACCGATATCCTGGTAAGGCTGGTCATCAATATCTTGAGATATTACTCAGTCATTTGTTCAAGTAATATGTTTAGTTTACCTAAATGTGTCCCATCTTAAATTTCACGCAGCTTACAACAAACGATGGCAGTTCCAATGTTCGAGTGACAAGTAACTATGTGTTAATGAGCAGTGGGTGCACGCAAGGCTCCTTTGTAGACCTTCCGGTTCGTCGAAATGCCAGGACCGTGAAGTTTGACTTAACACGTCCGTCCTCTGGTCACGTTGGAATTACAGAGGTTGAAATATTCGTTAATGGAGAGAATGTGTATGACAGGTAATTAGTTCAACGTGAAATGATGTTGAAGAGAATCTGACAAGTTTTGAATCTGTTATCGCCATTAGAGTAGTAGCATCATGGGGGAGGGGAGGGGCTATTAGAGTAGTAGCATCATGGGGGAGGGGAGGGGAGGGGCCATTAGAGTAGTAGCATCACGGGGGAGGGGAGGGACCATTAGAGTAGTAGCATCATGGGGGAGGGGAGGGGCCATTAGAGTAGTAGCATCATGGGGGAAGGGAGGGGAGGGCTGTTTAATAGTCAATAACGATTTCTGATGAAACAATAAAGTACCTCAGAACAATCTTACCTGCGTCAACTTTTTTTTTGTATTCACTAATCTTGAATATGTTGTTCCTAGTGGGAGTTAAGCTGTTCACTTTGCTGTTCTCTATATTTAGGTATAAATATCGTCAGTTTGATGGCGCGAAAACCTGGATCGAGCCCGTTTCAGGAACCAATAATTACCACTTCGACGAGATTCACATTCATGGCTCCGCACAGCTCGCCGTATATCCAAGAACATCTCTCGCTTCTGCTGTCACGTTCAGAGCAGGAAGAGTTTATGGTGATAAGAGTGGGTTCCTACATGTGGGATATAAACAAGCATTCAAAGTCGATGTAACCGATCCCGACATTCCTTTCGGTCTCCGTGTTTATGAGAATGGAAGCATTGGAATGCCAAGACGAGCCTTCTTGCAGCAGGTCAGCGTGCAGTCATCTGGAAAGGTAAGTCCTGCCATTACGGTAGCAGTAGTCTTGTGATAAATAATATGGATGGTTGTGGTGGTTGTGGTTGTGAGAGTAGTGGTCGTGGGAGTAGTGGTGGTGGTTGTGGGAGTGGTGGTGGTGATGGTGGTGATATAGAATCTCATCCAACAGAACTTCGTCAAAACGATATCAACACTTATTCTACAGATATTTGGTATTGAGGATCTGTTCGTGTACGATGGTGGTTCTTTCTATTCTGATTCCAATTCGAGTCTTGGCCAAAACACGTCTGCAGGAGAGTATGAAGTGACGACATTGCACGTCCAAAACGAGGGGACGTTTGAGCTCTTTTCTACAGATAAACAACTTAATAGCCGTCTAACAACAACGAACTTTACGGTAAAACAATATTAAAATATCGAAAGATGAGATTTTTTTACGAACGCGCGAAGTTGAGTGCCTAAAAGTTCAAGTTATTGGTGAATGTTGGCGGATATTACGCGATGTTGAAATATAAATCTCCTCTTAAAAATATTAATAGCGCACTATGTAGTATTTGAATACCGCTATATGGATGCCTCTCCTCTCTCCTCCTCTCTCCTCCTCTCCTCTCTCCTCCTCTCTCCTCCTCTCTCCTCCTCTCTCCTCCTCTCTCCTCCTCTCTCCTCCTCTCCCCTCCTTTCCTTTCCTTCATCTCCTCCCCAATCCCCCTGAGTGCAAGCTAACGATCCTTGTCTTGCTTACTTACCAGATCTATGGTGGAGGCCACTTTAAATCCAACAATCGCCTTAACATAACAGCCCGCCATCTCTTAGCAGTCTATTCCGGCGGTAAACTCAGCCACAACCACGCTGGTTACGTCACCAAAGAGGGTAGGACTGGGAACAAGTTTGAGCCCTCGGAGGGTCTCGGTCAGGGGACTGGTAATACTGCTGGAGCAAGTGGCGCGGGGCATGCTGGGAGTGGTGGGAGAGGTACCACAGCAAACCGTGTTGGTAAGCATTATGGGACGCTGTTCCAGCCTTGGGAATACGGCAGTGCTGGTGGTTATGGTCTGCATTATGGTAGGTCTTACAACAATGGGGTTTTATTTTTTATTTTTTATTTTTTATTATTATTTTATTTTATTTTTATTTTATTTATTTATTTTCTTCAATTTTTTATTTCAATTGTACAAATATAAATAACAGCACATATAAATAAATAAATAAATAAATAATGGGTTTGTTTTGATACATATGTAATAGTTACGTTAGAGTGTACTGAGGTACTTCCGTTTTATGAAACAAGAAAAACGTGTATTTAATCATACGATATTTGAGTGGATTACTGCTGCTATCCCCCCCCCCCCCCCCTTTATTCATCAGTGTTAGAGTCTAATGTCGGTTTGTAGGTTGGATAATTCATGACAAAAATTTTGTTTCTTCAACCTTAGTTTTAATAAAAAACTGCCAAGCTTTCGGGCTAAGCGCCCATCTTATGCATTTAGCCCTGAAGATGGGCGCTTAGCCCGAAAGCTTGGCAGTTTTTTATTAAAACTAAGGTTGAAGAAACAAAATTTTTGTCAGTGTTAGAGTCGTTTTCGACACGGAGTTACGGTGTTACGGTCACGGTACGGAATCGAAGACATCTATTCAACCAATCACAGCGCGCAAAATCACTGCTCAACCAATCAGAATGCTTGGACACGAACCGTACCGTAACTACTTCCTACTCGTACGAAAACGACTCTATCCACATTAAGGCTACACTGAGCTATATCCATGAAAGGAACCCGGGAACATGTTTCTTAGAAGGCCGCGCACCCTTGATTCTTTAGGTACGCTACACTATGGTAACTATCGCACCAGCTCCACTAGTACCGCTAGTAACGTGATCACACGTGGTGGTCTCGGTGGACAAGGCGCAGGAGCTCTGAAAATTGACAGTCGTCATTTTATTCTCGATGGACAACTTACTGCTGACGGAGAGTCTGGTGCGTCACGTAGCACTGCTGGTGGTGGCAGCGGTGGGAGCATATGGATCAACTGTCAGGATTTGAGTGGATACGGAAGGTTAGTAAGAAACCTGTGGTAAAGAGTACTCCATGAGTACTCCATGTATCCTTACATGAAATATCTTCAGCTATTAATTTAGTTATGGGCCACTAAATGAAGCTCTAATGAAGTACCATATCTTGAAGTGTTCATTCGCAGGGCAGCTTGTGTTGCGTTTCTCGAAAGTCACCTGAAAAGTTCTCGGGCCCGAAAAATCACCCGTAAACTGGGGAAAAAAAACTTTAAAAAATGAAGCAAATCGATAAGTTTTCGGGCGCACGTGGCTCGAAAAACTCGAAACTTTTATGGTCTCAAAAGCCTATCAATTAGCATCATTTTTACAAGTTTAGGAGCATTTATATATAGAACACTTAAACGGGTCCCTAATGAAGTACATTCTTTGTATAGGATCTCTGTTCGTGGTGGGGGTGGCTCTCCTCGTGGCGGCGGTGGTTCTGGCGGGAGAATTGCTATCTACCACAACACCATGATCAACTTCAACGGAACGCTATCCGCCAAAGGTGGAAGCAGTAATGTTGAGGCTGGAGCGTCGGGAACAATCTACCTTGAACGACGTAATGCAAGTGACGTTGAATACCGAACGCTTAAGATTAACAATGACGATCTGGCTTCTCCTTTGGGTGTGAATAGAGTTGGACGCCTGAGGCACATTTTCAATGGTATTTACAGTGATATAAGGTATGGAAACAAGAATAAATATCAATGAATTATAAGGACGCGTTTCTAGTCCAGAACTGGACCCACTTTTATTTATCGCTCTGTCTGAAGAAACGCGCGCAGAAATAGAAGTCTGGGTCGAGGACATAAAATCTCTTCGAAGACCTCTTGTTATAATTTTCTTTGACGCGCGCCATGTTTACTACAAAATAGAATTGTGAAAAGTGGGTCCAGGTCTGGTGGACCAACGCCTTTCTGCATGCTGTCACTCTTTTATTATTTCATCTTGTTAAAAGGCTGAAGCCTCGTTGAGTCGAACCGAAAGGATTCCGTAAATAATTACTTAAGTTTAACACTGGTTAGGTCAATATAGAGTATTATCCTATACATATTACATCTCAGCCAATCAGAGCACACCATTTCTATGAAATACAGAGCGGTATTTCATAGTTGTTTCTATGAAATACAGAGCGGTATTTCATAGTTTGTATTAGCCAATCAAAACGTTGCAAATTTTAATTGTTGATGTAATATGTATAGGATAATATGGTTATAAAAGGCTCGTTGTATACCAAATAATATTTTTTTTTCGTGAAATATCCGCCCGTATTCCATAAAAAAACATGGAATAACCAATAATTATTAACGCGTTCGTTAATTATATCTTTGCAATCTTTCAGTAATATTGGTGGTGTCACGTGGCTATACGAATCAACATCTTACGTCATGGACGAGTTCCATCTCCATGGCAACGCACACGTAGCAATGTATGGAAATGCCTCGCAAGACAGAGTTGATTTCAGTGCCAAAACCCTAGTGGGCGACAGGAGTGGCGTACTGCATGTAGGACGATACCAGTCTGCTGCATTTGATGACGTTGATGTTTACTATCCAATCAATACGCTGGTTTACCATGAAGGCAGTCTACAGCTACCAAGGCGCATGTCATTACGGTAATGAAGACCTAGCAATAATTTAGACCTCTTTAGCTTGTCTTGATATTTTCCCATTTCAAACCTCGTGATACCAAGTACAAGTACAAGTTGAACATTGTTTGTTTAAAGTATTTCCATATCAATGTGTTTGTTCATGTGTTAACAAGAAAGAAAGTAATTTATGCTCTAGGGATTGGTCACATGGTCTGAAATGGGACAACATTGTAGCGAGCTGAAGACGGCTATTGACTTGTGTTTTTGGTTTCCTTTGTCGAGAATATTGAGTTTTGTCGTGATCGGCATGACCAGTAGCCTCCTTTGCTGAGGTCCTAAACATTTTTAGGACCGCACCCTAAGGACCTCTGCAAAGGATGCTACATGATCAGTGAATTGTTAGTAAGTGTAGAAATTCATATATGGTATGTGTCAATCCACCGCTCCCATGTGATTTCCTAGTTGTCCTCACTAGCGACATAAGCATAAGCACAAGCATACGCAGACCCAGTAATGCATTGCTCATTAACGGTGATTGTCTTTTGTCACATAAATGGTGTCCTGAGTCTGCGTATGTTGCTTGTGCTTATGTTTATGTCGCTAGTGAGGACCAGGCTTAAGCGACCTACGTCGTACAACATCTAATACTCTGATTTTGTATTCTCACTCAGGGAAGTGTATATGGAAATCAATGGGACTCTTTCTCATTCCGATGACTACACGATTGATCGCAATGGTGAACTTTACCTCTGGTCAAGGGGGAACTCGATCAACGAACAAATTGGCTCCTTCCGGTTCATTAACATATCCATACGATCACGTGGCAAGCTCGTGGGCATAGGAATTCCTGGAAATATACATCGCGTTACATTGAACTTAAAGAGACTGATTGTAAATGGAGGGGGAATGGTGAACAGCAATGACTTGAGAATTGTGGCCGTGAACGCTACCGTCGACGTAGCAGGTTTGACATGGTTCATTTTTGTCTGTCTGTCTGTCGTTAAGACTAATGTTGGTTTGTCTGTCTATCTGTCTGCACGCTCAAGGTACTTAAGGCCTGGTTCAAAAAGGCAACTTGGAAAATCACATTTCTTGTAATAACTCGCTGCTCTAATTTACTTAGGCACTCATATTTAGGCATAAGGTTATATACAAGATTTGAGAGAATTTGGATCTAACAATTGTGACGTCATGTGGTCACGTGACCTTATGGAGGAAAATATAGTTTTTCTTAAATGCGGTCGCGAATTCAATTCACAATGAAATACCTTTTACGTAATAGCGTTAAGGATAACCAGTTAAACAAGATAGCGTTTAGAAAACCTCGGAATTATATATAGTTTAAGAGAAAACTACAGAAATATAATCTGATGAAATGGTCACGTGACCTCTTTTCCGAAATATTCTCCTTGCAAAAAGCGGGAGACAGGTTTTCTAAACGAGGGTTAATAGATGATCATAAACGTGATTATACACAACTATTTGCTTTCACTTTCCTCTTAAACTGGCGACCGCATTTTATATTTTGTTTTCAAAATTCTTTGTCACGTGGTTAACCACGTGATACGCTGTTTTGGATTTCATTCACTCAAATGAGTAGAGGATATAAAACTCTCAAGCTGTGCCAAGTTTTGTGATGTTTAGTCAAAATGATTAGACATTATAATTTTTTTCGTTTTTCTGCTATTTAAGGCTTGAACCAGGCCTTAAGTACCTTGAGTGTCTACCTGTCTGTCTGTCTGTCTGTCTGTCGTTAAGACTAATGTTGGTTTGTCTGTCTGTCTATCCGTCTGTCTGTTTATCTGTCTGTCTGTCTGACGTTAAGACAATGTTGGTTTGTCTGTCTGTCTGTCTATCTATCTGTCTGTCTGTCGTCAAGACTAATGTTGGTTTGTCTGTCTGTCTATCCGTCTGTCTGTTCATCTGTCTGTCGTCTGTCGTTAAGACTAATGTTGGTTTGTCTGTCTTTCCAGTTGTTCAATTTTTTGTTTCGTCTGTTTCGTGCTTGCCAATGTATACTTGCATGTAATTAGTGATATAACTTGATATAATCTTCTTAATATAGGAGAGATTTCTGCAGATGGTAAAGGCTTTGGACCTGACAAGGGCCCTGGAGCTGGACCTTCTCGCACCCCCTTCAACACTGGTCCTGGCGGTGGTAGTCATGGAGGACGCGGCGGAAGAGGACGTCACGGTGTTTTGTCATCCAATGCTTACGGCACCATCTACAATCCTGAGCAATACGGAAGTGGAGGTGGTAATGGTGGCAGCGGTGGAGGAACTATTATTGTCGACGTCATGGACATGTTCCGACTTGAAGGACGTTTACATTCCAATGGAGAGAGCTCGAGTCAAGGTGGTGGTGGTGCTGGTGGCAGCGTTATCGCACGGTCCGTTCACTTTGACGGCGAAGGCTCAATAGAAGCGTCTGGAGGTAAAGGTGGTGCTGATGCTGGAGGTGGCAGCGGTGGAAGAATCGCTGTGTACTACACTGGAAAGAGTACTTTCATTGGCTCCTACCAGGCATATGGGGGCTCAAGCTCTACTGCGAAGGGAGGGGCAGGGACGATTTATATAGAGAACCGAAGGAACAGTTCCCACCCTCACCGTACTCTTAGAATCAACAATGGAGTAACTAGGAATGGAGTACTCCAAGTTAGCGAGGTAAACGAACTTATTCTTACTGGAAATAGTCTTAGTTATCCATATAGTGCCACGACATATCAAGCACCATCAGGAGTGAAGATATCGACCACTGGATCTCCATATTGCAAGATTGTGAATAAAAGACCTGATTGTACTGCTAGTAATCTTGGGAATCTTCTGCAGAATGTGTACAGTCGGTACACAACAGCGCACAGTTCTCCTGTTATCACTTATGAACTTCCGGTGGCTCTTTTCCTTGAGTACCTACTCATCTACCCGACCTGTACAGTAGTTAATCACAATACGAAGCACTATGTGAGGGTGTATCAGAACAGTGACGTCGTTGTGCAGTCACGTGACTGGCTCCGTACAACACACTGCGTACAAGGACAGCCGGAAAGGTTCGATGTTAATCGGATCGCAACTAAGGTAAGTGTTAAGATTAAAAGTACTTCAGTGGCAACAATTAAAGACCGGTCATCACCGTCATTATTATCACCAGCATCATCATTAGCACCACCATTATCATCACCATCATTATCATCACCATCATTATCATCACCACCATTATTATCATCAGCATCATCATTATCATCACCACCATTATTATCACCAGCATCATCATTAGCACCATTATTATCATCACCATCATCACCACCATTATTATCATCAGCATCATCATTATCATCACCACCATTATTATCATCACCATCATTATCATCCCCATCATTATCATCACCACCATTATTATCATCAACACCACCATTATCATCGCTATCATTATCATCATCATCATCATTATCACCACTACCACCTTTGTCATCACCATCATTATTATCATCAGCATCATTATTAGCACCTCTACCACCTTTGTCATCACCGTCATTACCAAAATAATTAGCTATGTTATCGTTTGCTTTTCAAGATTACCATAACCCTGATGAAAGAAGAAGCATATTCATCTCTGTCGCTTGTGAGACTCTTCATCGCCGAAGATTCCATGGAACAAACTCCTTACTCTTCTTCTCCTAGCATCACATGGATCGTTGGCAAGGACGAAAGTACGAACAGTTTTGACTTTGAAGAGGTGAAGACTTACTAACAAAACTCGCGGTAGAAAGTGAAAATAGAGTTTGGATAGATGTGGTGTTAGTTTAAGTACGTTGGTGTTATATAGTTATAGTATTAGCCACTTTGGAAACGAGTAAAGGACTGGGAACGAGTTTTTAGAATTAATCTAATTAAGAAATGAACCCCATCACAAGAAAGAGCATAGTTCATTTCTTAATTAGATTAATTATAAAAACTCGTTTCCAGTCCTTTACTCGTTTCCAAAGTGGCTAATAGTCCAGTTCCGAGTTCCTTTTATCTCTGTTTCAAAACGAGTCTACGTGCGATACCTTTCTTATACAAATCTGTTTTCCTTTTTCATGTAAATAAAACTCATCTTTCATATGAAAGGTTTCGCACGTAGACTCGTTTTGACACAGAGATAAAAGGAACTCGGAACTGGACTATTAGAATATGCTGTTTGCGCAATAGAAATTAATAAATTATTACTCTCCCTGGTGGTCCATAGTAGGTTATCTCCCAGCATTTAGTTATATTTCTCTAACAATTCTCCAGTACCAATACACCGGGTGGAGTGGAGTGTGGCAATGTGAAAGTACTAGGACACAATGTGATCGTCCATACAACTAACCACTACACCATCACACCTCTCATAGGGCAATTGGTGGTGTTAAATTAGGTTAGGGATTGGCAACCAATATCCATGCATATCTATGTCATTGCAGCTGCATATTGGTGGAGCAGGAAGCCTGAGCCTAAGTGGACAAAACCTCTCAGTTCAAGCCTCCAAGATATCAGGGGACTCTAATGGTTTAATGACTGTACGTCGCTCGCAGCGTGTCTACTTCAAGGGCGAAGAACACCACCTACCGTTCTCATTTCTAAGCCAAGGGGAATCCAATACATGGCTGCCTAAGTTTATGACTTGTCGCGGTGTAGAAGTCATTATGAAGGGTACAATGGAGAAGATGACCAACCTCACTGTGGGTCCAAGTTGTAGGTTTGTAATCAAAGATTCTACAGAAACTAAGTTTGATCTGGGTCACGTGGTGGTACAGACATCCGGGCATTTTGGAGTTGAAAGGCATGATCAGAAACACGTGACAATGTACGGGGAGACCCTTGACATTCGTGGTGGAGGCAGGGTGAGTGAGTATTGTTGATCGTAGTTCTTAATTATTAATACTTATTTATTTTTGCATTATTTTAAAGATGGAGGCCAGTAGTCTGACATTGGACTACAAGAACGTCACGGTCGAACCATTTGCTTACCTATTAGGAGACGGCCTCTGCCTCAGTACAGAGCACGGTAACCTTGGCAACGGAGTCGCAAACACCAATGGCCAAGGATCATCAGGTGGAGGCCACGGTGGTCATGGTGGACAAGGCACCAACCAGCCTCGTGTTGGTGTTTCATATGGGAATTATAGAATACCAACGACATCCGGTAGTAACGGAGGCTCCGGTATTTTTCCTTATGTCGGAGGGCGTGGTGGTGGTAGAATAACGATAACAGCACACGATACATTAACCAATGACGGAACTATCTCATCCCGCGGGTCTGCGGGAACTTATACCCGTAGTGGTGGTGGCAGCGGCGGGAGTGTCCTGGTGTATACCTCACGTGTCCATGGTGACGGCGAGTTTGTTGTTTCCGGTGGAGCCGGTGACAGCTCTAAGTCTGCGGGTTACGGCGGTGGTGGCGCTGCAGGTCGTATTGCTCTCTACTATCGAGAAAACCACTTCCTTGGACAATTCCTGGCAGCTGGTGGCAGCAGTAAATACGAGCCAGGAAGTGCTGGTACTGTGTACCTGGAAGATGTTCCTGGAAATAATGTTACTTATGGTCATGATCGTATTGACGAAGCGGCGCACGCAGATAGGATAAAACAGTTAGAGAATGAGCCTATGAATGTCACCAAGTGGGTTCAAAACAGGTAGGTGGCTTTATAGAGCGAAATACTGAAAAGCGGGCAGATTGGGACTTATCGAATATATATATGCACACTGTTAGAGAGCGAAATATTGGTACTACTAGTGTAGTTATTGTCACGATACGGCGAAGTTTGTACTCCTTGTATCGCAACGCCATTATTTACAAAAGTCACTCTGACAAAAAATATTTCACGATTTTTCCGAAATATAGAAATTGACATTCAAACAGGCAATGAGTGATGGTAAGTCGTTCTCGGTGATTATAACGATGATTGATAATGATGATGTTTTGTCATAGAACACTCTATATCAACGCCCATGGACTACGCCCGCGCGACCCGTCAGCCAACCTTAGCAGCGCCTACAGCGACTTTTCTCTTCATGGATCAGCTCGCGTGTGGTTAACTCTGGACGAGCGTGTACTGGGTGCTAACGAAACTGATGTTGAACTTGATGAGATTCATTTATACGGTGGTTCTCAGGTGGCCTTCATCAAACCATCCAAGCCAAGGAATACGATATCAATTATCATAGGTATGAATAATCATTGAATAAACTCACAATATCAATTATCATAATATAATCATTGAATAAACTCACAATATCAATTATCATAGGTATGAATAATCATTGAATAAACTCACAATATCAATTATCATAGGTATGAATAATCATTGAATAAACTCACAATATCAATTATCATAGGTATGAATAATCATTGAATAAACTCACAATATCAATTATCATAGGTATGAATAATCATTGAATAAACTCACAATATCAATTATCATAGGTATGAATAATCATTGAATAAACTCACAATATCAATTATCATAGGTATGAATAATCATTGAATAAACTCACAATATCAATTATCATATAATCATTGAATAAACCACATAATTGAATAAACACAATATCAATTATCATAGGTATGAATAATCATTGAATAAACTCACAATATCAATTATCATAGCATTGAATTAAATATCAATTATCATAGGTATGAATAATCATTGAATAACTCACAATATAAATAAAAAATAATATAGGTATAATAATCATTAATAATAATAATAAAGAGATATAGCGCCACTATCCATAACAATGATCAGAGCGCTTAGAATGAATTAAAACTAAAATATATATACAACTAACTAAAAAATAATAATAATAACATTAAAAAGAGATATGAATTTGAATAAACTCACAATATCAATTATCATAATGAATAGTCATTGAATAAACTCACAAATAAGGTCTGGATTACACTTGTAGAATAAGAGACCGGTCATTAATTACAGTGAGGGGAAATGGTGCAAATAGAGGGGGGGGGGGGGTAGATGTTTTCATGCATGGTAAATCAGTTGTGTCTTACCCAAAGGGGGGGAGCAACGAAAGTTGTACATGGCATTCCTCATTTGCACCAGCCCCCCCCCCCCCCCCCCCCCCCCCCCCCCATTAATTAATGACCAGTCCCTAACGTACAACAGAAGCCTGACAACGAAATCGTGAGTAGATACTAGACAGGTCTTGCTTTGCGAGTCGGAATTGCTAACCAGAGCTTGTGCAGTCGATCAATAAACTCGCCTAATATGAGTTTGATCAAAAGATTTATCATTACAATCATTTTGTTGATAGGTAAAATGGAAGGCGACCGTACGGGAAGGATTCACCTCGGTTTCAACCAGACATTCTTGTCTCTACAATCCCACTTGCCCATGGATATGATCATCTATCAGGGCGGACTGACCACCATGCAGGGTGAACTACGTGTTGCTGGTGTGACCGTCGAAGTTGATGGAGTATTACGACGATGTCAGAACATAACTGTGGTCGATGGAGGAGCAATTTACATGAGGGAAATGTATGATACCCTAGGGAACCCCACACGGGTAAGTTATCGTCCCTAGTTCAAAACTACCACCAATGAGCATGCGCAACGCTAACCGCAGCTATACGCATAGTGGTCAAGTGAGATAAATCTTTTTTTTTTTTATCTGTCACTCTTTCCTTTTTCGTTTATTTTAGGTTTTCAACTTCCAATCAATCAGCATTCGCAACAAAGGCAAAATGCAAGTAACCAATCAGGAACGAGTTCGAGAGTTCATAGGAAAAACTGTACACGTGTTTGGTGGAGGAAAGCTGTCAGCGGTTAATCTACATGTTCATGCGCAGAACATGACAGTGGATGCCTTGGCTGTAGTAGAAGCCACTCTTACTGGACAGACATTCACTTACAAAGGTAAGTTTACGATTGCGCTCTCTTGATGAAGCTGGCCTTTTTCTTAGAAATTACAACTTGTTCCAAACCATATTGTAATTAATTAGTAAGTGATCAGACCGATTGATCCAATCCACTATCTTTGCCAGGAAAAGGCGCCGGACCAGACTCTCCAACTCCAGGAACTGCTGGAGGAGGTGGTGGTGGCCACGGTGGACGAGGAGGACGTCCTGCTTTGTCTCCAGACACTGGTGACTCTTATGGATCTTTTACAGAACCGTTGGATTTTGGTAGGTTTTCTAAACCAAACTTTTGACGTCGTTGAAGCTGATTCACGACATGCCAAAAAATTTGCGATTTCGAAAAGGAGGAGAATTACGATGAAGTACGAAGCACCCAGTAAATGGTACTCAGTAAATCGCACTCAGTAAATCGGGCAACAAAATCGTGCAACAAAATCGGGCAACAAAATCGGGCAACAAAATCGGGCAACAAAATCGGGCAACAAAATCGGGCAACTTATCGCGCAACAAATGTTCTAGAGAGAGCTTCTCTATGATAATTTGTAGCCAACGATATTTTCTGATTATTGTGACGATTTCCAACCTTGTTGAACGAACACTCACGAAGTTTCTATGTATTTGTCTGATAGGAAGCAGCGGTGGTTCTTGGCAAAACGTCTTCTCTGGAGGGAGGGGTGGGGGAATACTTTTCCTCAACATCACCAATACCCTAGACATAGAAGGGACCATTCGTGTAAATGGAGGTGATGGTGGTAAATACGCTGGGGGTGGTAGTGGTGGTAGCGTGTTGATCAAAACTAATTCTTTAGAAGGCAGTGGAGTTACACAGGTAAAAGTCATAGATACATAATTCGTATTTCGTAATGTTTTTCTATATTTGGCCGACATTGAGAGAACTAGATCCTTTCGAGATCAGGTCGCAAGACACCCTTCCTTTCTTATTGTTGTCAATAATATTATTCTTACAGGCAAATGGCGGGAATGGCTACAATCATATCACCCTAGGGGGTGGTGGTGGTGCTGGTGGTAGAATTTCCGTTTACTACAAACAAGGCTTCTTCGATGGAGTGTTTGAAGCGTCAGGAGGGTTTGGTAATGTGGAGTACGGGGCGGCTGGTACTGTGTTTAGAGAGAAAGGAGGTAACGGCACAACACGAGGAAGGCGCTCTTTGTTAGTTGACAACAAGAATAGGGCGCCGTCTACAGCAAGAGTTAATCAGGTCAGTGCTGTTTGCATGGTGTCGCGTGCCACTATTGTCGTCGTTGTCCGCATCATTTTCATCGTCCACCTACACCTACAACCACTATCATCATCCACCATCATCATCATCATCATTCACCACCATCATCCACCACCACCATCGTTATTATCATCGTCCACCACCACCATTGTTATTATCATCATTCACCACCATCATCCATCATCATCATCCACCATCATCATCCACCACCACCATCGTTATTATCATCATTCACCACCATCATCATCCATCATCATCATCCATTATCATCATCCCACCACCACCATCGTTATTATCATCATTCACCACCATCATCCATCCATCACCACCATCGTTATTCATCATCATTCACCACCATCGTTATTATCATCGTCCACCACCACCATCGTTATTATCATCATTCACCACCATCATCCATCATCATCATCCACCATCATCATCCACCACCACCATCGTTATTATCATCATTCACCACCATCATCCACCACCACCATCGTTATTATCATCATTCACCACCATCATCCACCACCACCATCGTTATTATCATCATTCACCACCATCATCCATGCCACCACCACCACCATCGTTATTATCATCATTCACCACCATCATCCACCACCACCACCATCGTTATTATCATCTTTCACCACCATCATCCACCACCACCATCGTTATTATATAGATCTGCTACCTTATGCTCATGTCGTTACGTTCTTCTTACAGATCGGACAGTTAAACCTCCAATACAAAGATACCTCAACCACCAAATACACCTGTATCAATGGCATCGTCTTCACGTCATCAGTACCTAGTAACGGAATGTCCAGGCTCTTTGATGGTAAACACAGCCAACCTTTTGTAATAGTAGGAAGTGACGTCACTAAACTAACAGCTGATTTTGCAAGACCAATGTTCATTCATCATGTCCGTTTATATCCGGTAAGTAGTGCTGAATAGTACTTGTATTTTCTTGGGTTATTTGAATTGGAAGTTAGAAGACGTGTAGTGGCTAAGGTGTCAAATTACGAGTTCAGTTTCCTGTCTTGTTTTATTAGCATTGTAACCAAGGTTACCGAGTCAGGTATACCGTCGCATCCCAACGCCCAAAAGGAAGTGGCTACACCTACCATGGTCAGCGGTCATTTTCTGGTTGCCATGACACCGGGATTTACCACGACATCAAGGTTTTGAGAAAGGTCATTCGAGTTGTTATAACCCTCACAAAGCTGGAGAAAGACATCGCGTTGAATGGGCTTGAGTTTTACATCGGACAAGACGACCCATCATTCCTTGTGAGCTCAAATTTGAAGCAAGATGCCTCGCGCACGTGGCTCGTGTTTGACAACCCAGTGACGTCATACTTTGAAATTGACACGCTGGATATTCGAGGAAAGGCTCATGTTGGTGTGCAGAATGACCATGGTAATGTTAGTGTGTTGATAGACGAGTATAAAGGAGATTTTAGTGGGGAATTCCATGCAGGACGAGGTCAGTCGGCTAACTTCTCCCTCAACAACAATTCGGTGATTCCATTTAGTGTTCGTGCGTATCAGGTGAGTCACTATCTTTTATCAAAGCAATGATCAAATGTTAACGACTAAGTTGTGTCCATCCATTAATTATTTTTTTCCATTCATCCATCCATTTATTCCCTCCCTCCATCAATCCATCCATCCCTCCATTCCACCATCCATCCATATATCCATCCACCCATCAATCCCTCCATCCATCAATCTATCCATTCATCCCTTCATCCCTTCATCCCTCCATTCCACCATCCATCCATATATCCATCCATCCATCAAACCCTCCATTCCACCATCCATCCATATATCCATCCATCCATCCATCCCTCCATCAATCCATCCATTCATCCGTCCACCTATTGATCCCTCCATCTATCCGTGCTTCCTTCCATCCTTCGTATTTCCATCCAACCGATCATGGCTTGTTCAACAAAATGCATTAATCTTCTTCAGAATTCTCTGGTGATTCTACCTAAAGACATTTATCTACAAGAAACCTCGATTCATGCCGAAAGTGCTCTTGTTGGGCTACAAGACTTGGTCGTCTCGTACAGTAGCAGCCTGGATATGACACCGCAGGCTCGCATCAACTCAGAAAATCCTGGATACATCTTCATGCGGAGTATAACAATACTTAATGGAGGACGTATACATCAGACAACATCCACACCGACGGAGCTCAAGTAATAATTGAAATACAGTTGAACCTCCCGTAAGCGACCACCCAAAATGTCAAACTTTGTGGTCGCTTACGAGAGGCGGTCGCTTAAGAGAAGTTCCAACTATGGTAATTTGAATGGGAACTGATCTTTTGGTATTTTGAAAAACTGGTCGCTTAGGAGAGGTGGTCGCTTATGAGAGTGGTCGCAACGGGAGGTTCAACTGTATTAATATATATTACTAATAACTTAGTACTCATACTCTCCCATCATCCCCATAGCCTGCCGTTACAGGCATATCTTATACAATGCTTGCATATGGTGTTTTTGAGTCGAAGTTTTCTGTTTTCAGAATCTATCTCGAGAAAGAGCTGAAAATCAACGCTGGCGCCGTCATGAATATCACCATGTTGAATATCACGGCCAGCGCAGTTTATGTCGACGTGTCTGCTGTTGTCACAGCCAATGGTCGCGGTTACTCTTCAGGTCAAGGTCAGGAGCCTGGCATTGCATCAACATCTAGTGCTTCCGGTGCGGGTCATGGAGGCGCTGGTGGCAGAGGTGGGACCCAGTTACGTGTAGGCAGGGCGTATGGGATATTGGATAAGCCTGTCAACCCTGGTAGTGGTGGTGGACAAGGATACAAAGATATGGTTAGTATAGATTATCTGTATAGATGACGTCATGGCGGTAATATTGGATACATATATATAGATGACGTCATAGCGGCCATATTGGATATATACATAGATAACGTCATAGCAGCCATATTGGATATATCATATACACCTATTTCAACTAACGTTGTCGCTTTCAAAGCAACAAGCGTCAAGCTAAGACCGAACTGAATGCTGGTTATGTGCTGACAATTATTCAAATCAGACCTATTTACTATGGAACGAAGTGCGATACGCAAACAAGCACGTGAAAATGTTCCCATTGTGTAATTAGTCCTTATAGAAACAGTTGTGATTTAAATAATTATCAGCACATAACCAGCATTCACAGTTGAAATAGGTGTATATAGATAACGTCATAGCAGCCATATTGGATATATATACAGATGACGTCATAGAAGCCATATTGGATACATATAGATGACGTCATGGCGACCATATTGGATACATATATAGATGACGTCATAACAGCCATATTGGAAACATATATAGATAATAATAATAAATAATAATAATAATAGATGACGTCATAGCAGCAACATTGGATATATATATACATAGATGAAGTCATAACAGCCATATTGGAAACATATATAGATAATAATAATAAATAATAATAATAATAGATGACGTCATAGCAGCAACATTGGTTATATATATACATAGATGAAGTCATGGTCGTCCTTTTTTCTTCAGGATGGTAGTACGGGCGGTGGAGTAATCTACATCAAGTCATCGGGCCTGGTACAAAACGATGGGCTTGTTGATGTATCAGCCGCTTCTGGCAGGTTCCAGGGAACTGGTGGTGGAAGTGGTGGGAGTATTTATATCGACTGTCAACTCTTGACTGGCAAAGGTAAATAAAATATATAGCTGAGAGGGTCATAATTTTTATACTGGGTCAAATCTAGAACATACTATCAAGGGAAATTAGTCGAAATAGCGGGGACGATGTCACTGAACAGCGTAGCATGATAGTATCCAATACATCTCACTTTCCAAAAGATATGAAATGTGATGCATAAAGGTGTGAAATATTCTTTGATTGTATCTATAGGTCAGTTTCTCGCAAAAGGTGGCGCGGTTGCTAAGGCTGCTGACGTCAAAGACGGTGGAGGGGGTGGTGGTGGTCCTATAGCCATCCACTTCAAAACATCTCGATTTGGCGGTACCTTCAAGTCTCACGGTGGATTTAGTCGTAGTGAACCGGGGGGCCCTGGAACGGTGTTCCTGGCGAAGAACAAGACCCATCGGACCTTGATCGTCGATAACAATGGCTACCGTACGGATAAACTCTACATTTCGGATTACAGAGATATTTCGAACGACGGTGGTCGTGCCTGGCTTTACTTGGAGTATTTGAAGGAGTTTACTATTGAACATATGATACTGAAGGGTGGAGGTGAGTTCTCAAGACAACTCTGTAATTGTAGACAATGAGGGCTCGTTTTAAACCAGTACATTTCATTGAAGATAAGGGGCTGATGTACACATGTGAATATCGTAATATTGACATAAGAGCGATCACGCAATCATAGTGACGTGACAGCTTCATGTGCTAGTTTCACTGTGAGTGAACCAGGGCTAAACGATCTTCTTCAACAATATAAATCTTTTCAAGCTCGACAGAATGTTCACAGAATGTTCTAGGTAGCACAAGCTTTTGCACAGATTTTCATCTCGCAATTACTTTCAACAACAATAATATTGCGTGTGTTTTTTTTAAGGTCACGTGGCTTTGAGGCACGTGGGAAAATGTACATGTGTTTTATGTGAATGCTTCATAACGTTAAACGTCGGACGCCTCGATGGTGACAGCGGTGGCATGCTACACATCGGCAAATCCCAGAGACTTATCATCAACTCTGCACCGACTCAGTTTCCAGCAAGCTTCAAAGTCTATGACCAAGGCTTCTTTCATGTTCCTCCCAAAATGCTGCTCAGAAACCTGTACTATCCTATAATAACTCTTGAAGGGACTATTAGCGGTCTTAATGAACTGTCGATAGGGAAGGGCACCGTCTTAGAAGTCACTGAAAAGGTAAGAATGTATGATCAATATGGTGTTTTAAAATTGTTGCCAAATACATGATGATGAGAAAATATTTGAAGATGATGTAACTAAATTGATGATGACCTTGGAAATGATGATGATGACGGCGATCTTGATGATGATGATACA
Organism: Actinostola sp. cb2023; assembly: GCA_033675265.1. NCBI lineage: Eukaryota > Metazoa > Cnidaria > Anthozoa > Actiniaria > Actinostolidae > Actinostola > Actinostola sp. cb2023. The sequence goes on along the minus strand of JAUJYZ010000004.1, from coordinate 344,210 downwards.
GAAGGGGGATAATCAGCTTCGCAATGCATACTGATTATTTTGATGAAGATGTGATATGATTCTATGTTTCTATTTAGGGTCGTTCATACGGGTATCCCGCCATGACACTACAAATGCGCACTCTCACCATCATGAATCAAGCCATCCTAACAGCCAAATCAAACAACAATTCTCTTCCTACTTTACGGCTAAACGTTTCTCAGTCCTTCTCGGTTCTCGCGGGAGGACTGGTCAAGGGTAGATGGCTTGAAATCACCGCTGACCACGTCAACATAGAATCGTCTGGTCAAACATCTGCGGATGCGTTGGGAATGGGGATAAGGAGTGGGCCTGGATCTAGTTCAGGTAAAGGCGCGAGCACCATGACTTAAATTTTAATGCACTAACGTGACGTGTTCATCTAGTTAACGTGATGGCTAATTCCATGCCGTAACTTTGACTAGTGAAATTTCTGATCAAATTAAGAGCTTATTGGTTGATTCTTAATTAATTTGCTCACTTCAAACCTATCCGCGATTCTCAACTGACAGATCCAGACATAGATCCAGACATAGGTCCAGACTTAGATCCCTTGATCTTAGTTTGATTGTTATATTTGTTTAGACTCTTCTGGTGCTGGTCACGGTGGTCGAGGAGGGACTGGAACAGATTCCTCTTCACCAGGCCGCGCCTATGGCTCGGTAGATCAACCACTAGCACATGGTAGTGGAAGCCTATCATCAAAAGGTGGAGGAATAATCAAGGTTGTTGCTAACTCGATAAATATTGATGGCATAATCACGGCAATTGGCGAGGAAAGCAAGCAAAATTCCACTGGTGGTGGCAGCGGTGGGAGTATTTGGCTGAAGGCGACAACGTTATCTGGTAATGGTGAAGCTAAAGTACTTGGTGGAAATGGGAAGTCCTTTGGTGGTGGAGGCGGAGGAGGACGAATCTCTGTATCCTTCTACAACAGTAGTTTTAGTGGATCATTCCAAGCATATGGTGGTTCAAGCAGGTAAGTGGATGCACTCATAAGTCACAAGATATAACCCCAGAAAAACATGGGAGTTGTCATACCCTGAGTCGTTCTGCCTCAATTCCCTGAATTTTCACGAGGTGATGTAGGCAGCTCAATTTTAATGCCACTTGCATTTGCAGTTGAGTAGTTAATTTGCGCAGTTAATTTTTTCCCTCAGTTTTACTCTCGTTTATAAATGAATGCAATTTTCAATCAATACAGATTTGAAGCTGGTGGTGCCGGAACCATCTTCCTCAGAGATCTCCGAAAGAATACTCGTAAACTTGTCGTGAACAATAACAACGTCGGTGCACCCAAGACCGATGACATCACCAGTATCGTTAATGACGGAGGGCGAACCTGGATAACACCGCAGAGCTCAGTGAGAGCTATTGATTTCGACCAAGTCGACATACGTGGGAAATCGCAGTTGGCAGTACTCACAGATCCTCCAGGGTTGTCCATACAATGGGCCATCAGAGGATTTACTGGAGATCTGTCTGGAATCTTGCATATTCAAGGGAATCAGGCGCTTAGGATGACGTCGAATGGTGCCAGCGCAAACGGGCAAAAACTGCCTTTGGGTGTCAATGTGTACAGTCGAGGCGATGTTCAACTGCCTGAGAACTTATTTATTGATGGTATTAAAGTGATTGTTGCTGGTAGTGTCAGTGGCGCTCATAATGTCACTGTGGGAAACAAAGGAAAGCTCGTTTTAAGGTATGAACTACTAGGTTTGCCAGGTACTTGTGATTGATAATTACTACACCATTGGCTGGTGTTTCTCTTTCGCCTTCAAAAGAAGCTCTTCACAAATAAACAGTGAACAAGAAATCATATTTTTGAACTAATATATCATGGTTTTTGTTTGCAGAGAACTGACTGCACCTGATGGTAGCAAATCTCGTGTCATCAAATTTGGAGCCATCGAGATACAAGGGGGCGGTAGGATTGACATTGAAAGTGACGTCGATGGACTTTTCATTCAGTGTTCATCACTATGGATACGAAGTGGTGGTGTACTAACTGCTGACCGGATTACATTGACGGCGCACACAGTCACAATCGAGCAGTCTGGAGTAATTGACCTGAGCTTCAAGGTAATTACCTCATGATTGTTCATGTTATCAAAACAGGTGCAGTCTCTGTCGTTCTGCACTTGGTCAGCCTGTGACAATTTTTGTCAATCGTCCTTCAAAAAAAAAGTCTGGCATTCTCGGAGACCCAGGCACTTCTCAATAGTGATGGGGATTGAGGAGCTCCTGGGTGTCCAAGGATGAAGAAATACCTGTTGTAGTGATTCCATATATTAAACTAGATGCTATTTTACAATTGTTGTAATTCTATTTTGCTAGGGTATCGATAACGGTGATAGTCCCGGAAGAGGAGTTTCTGATGCATTAGGATCATCAGGAGCAGGTCATGGTGGACGAGGTGGCAGAGGAAGAAAACAATCCTTAACAGGAGCTTCCTACGACAGCTTTACTCATCCGCGCATGTTTGGCAGCACTGGAGGTGGTGCAAAGAACTTGGGAGGAGGCGCCTTATACATCAACTCAACTGCACTGAAACTGGATGGTAGCATTAAAGTGAATGGAAGGAGTGGTCAACAAGGTGCGACATCAGGAGGAGGAAGCGGCGGGAGTCTTCTTGTCGAAACGGAAAGCTTTGCAGGTGCCGGTGTTGTACAAGCAAATGGAGGCGCGGGAGGAAGTGCTGGTGGTGGAGGCGGCAGCGGTGGAAGAATTGCTATACACTCGACAAGTTACCTGTACACTGGTTCTGTTACGGCATATGGAGGAGACTCTGCAGTGGAGTCTGGAGCTGCTGGCACCATTTATAAGAAAAACAGAATGACTGGAAAAACAGTTCTTGAAATATACAACCTAGGAAGAAGACCCGCCTCATCTCAGATCACGTCATATAGTTTACTCTCCAACGACAGCGCTCGTACATGGCTGACCAATTCGTCTTTGAAACAAAACCCAAAGAAATTGGTGGTTGATTATGTAGCGTTAAGCGAAGATGTGTATGAAGGATTTAGTTTTGACGAGCTACGACTCGGCGGAGGGGCTCACCTTGCTTTCGAAGCAGATCCTAATAGGTTGCGTATAATTGAAGTCAAGAAGCTTGTTGGTGACTACGAGGGAAAAAGTTACGGGTTCCTTCACTCAGGACCGCGTCAGTTTCTAGTTATTAGGAACACTGACTATTACATTCCCGTGAACCTTAAGGTTTATTCTCTGGGATACGTCCACCTTCCTAACAGAATCATGCTTCATAGAAATTCCCTTTCACTGGGAGGATACCTTATTGGGGTCAGAGATCTGACTATATCTGATTGTCTTGTAGACATTGGTTCTAAAGCCTCAGCACTTACAAGAGGAACTCCCAAAGCTCTGCAATTTGACATTGACGCCATCAAGATACTGAATAAGGGCATATTGCGTATGGCAGACACGATTGATGAATATCTCCTTAAATCCAAATCCTTGGAAATAAACCCCGGGGGACCTTCATAGGAAGGAATGTCACAATACTTTCAGTCACCGTGACTGTTCATGAGAGTTCCATTGTTTCGTTTGCTGGTCAAGGGACACGATGTGTTCCATCTGATGTGTACTACGCAGGTTCAGGAGGAAGTCATGCAGGTTATGGAGGATTGGGAAAAACCGCTCGAAATCGTCCAGAACCATTTGATTATATTTATGGTCCCAGTTTGTTTGGCGAAGCAGGGCGTGCTGGCAGAGTTAGTACTCCTTGTCAAGGTGGTTATGGAGGTGGTAAACTGAATGTCACTGTTAGCGGAACACTTAAAGTGGATGGTATTATATCATCAAGGTAATACAGTCATTTGCAAAAATTCTGGCCGCTACGAAATATCAATATATCAATATATCGGATGCATTATGGGTAATTAAATAATCGAAAATTCCCTTAAAGCGGGTTAACGCCAGCAAAGTTGGTAGAAATATTTAGTATAATGCTTGTTTTAGTCTTACGTTTGTTGTTTGCACATTTTGCTTCATTTAATAAGTTAGGAAACTCAAAATAGTATTATTTAATTACCCATAATGCACCCGATATTGATATATTGATATTTCGTGGCGGCCAGAATTTTTGCAAATGACTGTATGTCATTTAGTTGCTTTTGAAAACAGATTTTCTGTTTTCTCAGGGATCGGTATAATATCGGTATCTGCATATTCCCTGATCCGTTCGTCTGCCCAGATATCTATCCACCCATCCACCAACTTAACCATCCTTTCACCCATCCCGTCCGTCCTTCCTTCCTTCCGTCCTTTCTTTCTTTCTTCCTTCCTTCCTTCCTTCCTTCCTTCCTTCCTTCCTTCCTTCCTTCCTTCCTTCCTTCCTTCCTTCCTTCCTTCCTTCCTTCCTTCCTTCCTTCCTTCCTTCTTTCCTTCCTTCCTTCCTTCCTTCTTTCCTTCCTTCCTCCCTCCCTAGCCTTTGAATCCATGTCTCATCCATTGCGCCATCCATTCACTAATTCATTTACCTATTAACATAGCAACTAATGTGCGCAATGCAATATTTTCATAGGGGCAAAGCAGCACTCGATGGCATCAGTGGTGGTGGTGCTGGAGGTTCTCTTTTCATCAACGTCACTACTCTACAAGGCTGTGGTATATTCGATGTGCGTGGTGGTAATGGTGGTGCTGTGTCAGGTGGTGGAGGAAGTGGTGGAATAGTGGCTTTATACTACAAGACATCTGACCGACTCTTCTCTGTTAAACTAAATGGTGGTAAAGCAAACCGTAACGGTGCTTCTGGATTATTTTATCAACATCAATACTCCGAAAAAACTGCAAACACCAAACTTTATCTTGACAATTATGGACTATCTACGACCAACACATCAAGTGTCCTCATTTGTGACAGTAAAACTATCGACTACACGTTTGATGAGATGCACATTTCGCGGTCTGCCTCTTTACACATGATGTCCTGCAAGCGAGGCAGTCCCATGACACTCATTGCCAAATTCGCTTACGGAGACAAGTCGGGTCTTTTGATAACTCAACCTTACCATGATACATACATTAGTGTCACTGGTATTGATTCCAAAGTTGGAACTGCCATTCAATGTAAAAATCGATGATGGTGGGACACTTTCTTTGCCACCAAAGCTGATTATTGGACACGGGACGAGTCTTACCATCTCGGGAAGCCTTGTTGGCGTTCAAGACATGATAGTTGACACTAACGGGAAACTTATCCTGGAATATCCTGGTCACACTGGTTATCGTAAAGCACCAGTTAATGGCGTGTCAGTGAACCGCTTTGTGCAACTTCGAGTAAAGAAGGGTGGAAGTGTTACCACTTTAACTCCACGAAAGGTCCAGATTAACGCAGATACTTTCCAAAAAGATTATGGTGCTGCATTTGACTCTGCAAATATCCCCGTCACAGCTACAAAGAAAACCATCGAACAAAAAGGACCCTCTCTAGCAAGGCCAGACTGCCCTCATGGGTATGAAACGTTTGCAACCGCATCCCCTACACTCTATAATCCTTGTGGTACAGGGCTGCATGTGTGGACCAAGTCCAACATTTCGTACATAGTGACTCACAATGTCTCGAAAACAATCTACGAGATTGTATGGAATGGCCCTGTATCATCATTGCAAAGCAAAGTGATCTACTATCTCTACCACGAGACACGATACAACGTTACTTATAATATTGGATGCAATTTCCAAAACTTTATCCTACTTCCGGGGCAAAGCTGTAGCTTAAAGCAAGGGAATTATTCATACAATTCCCTTACGATTCAAGGTGATGCTACTATGAAGTTTGAAGCTTCTACTGTCAGAAACAAGGTCACTTTTCTAACTACCAACAAGCTAACCATCAAAGCTGGAGGTAACATTCAAGCTTTGCCATCAGATTTCGACAATGTGGTAGCAGCGCAAAGTAACCAAGGTGGGAGCTATGGTGGTCTTGGAGGCGGCAACAACAATCAAAAGTCTGTCTACGGAAGTATTTACACTCCAATGGACTACGGATCATTCGGAGGGGGAGCAGTCGCAAGCCGTGGTAAAGGGGGAGGTGCTTTGACAATAATAACGCAACAACTATATCTAGACGGAACCGTTGATGCCAGTGGAAAAGATGGTCAGAACGGTGCTGGTGGTGGCAGCGGTGGAAGTGTTTTTATCACAAGCACTTTGATTGAAGGATCTGGTACTTTACGCGCTCGTGGAGGAACCAGTACAACAAACAGCGGAGGTGGAGGAAGGATAGCTGTGCATGCTTCTCATTCAATGGAAAAGTTCCAGGGCAGTTACGATGTTGATGGTGGAAATAGAGGTTCCAAAGGAGGTTCAGGCACTGTCGTGTTCAGAAATAAAGCAAAAGTACCGGTATCTGATACACTTTTTATTAACGGCAACTCTGAATGTTTCCTACCCGTCTCAGTTAAGCAGTATTCCTTTGGTAAACTACACGTTAGATCAGGATCGTTTACTACAGCTGAGCAGACGATAGTCGCTACAACACTTCAGACGAACAAAGACGGGAAAATCATAGTGACCAAAGGCAGCACCCTAGAAGTACTCAACATCGAAGGCAACAAAAAAGAAGTGAAAAGTGACTTAAACATTCACAGTAGAGGAACATTAAAAATTAATAGCAAAGTTGTATTCGACGGCCCAAGCAGACCTGCCGTACTAGTGTCGGGACTGATTATTGCATCTCATCAAGAAGTAGGTCATACAAAACACATTGAGCTATTAGGTACTGGCGAACTTCGAACTCAGACATTAAAGCTTCAGCGAAATTCTTCTATAGAAGTTGGTGCTTCATCAGCCATAAGGAAAAGTGTTTCTCTATCCATGTTTGATCTCGATTCCCTCACGCTAGAATCAGACTCGAGAATAAATTTGAAGCAAACGAACGTAATATTCACTGTAACATCATTGTTGATGAGAACAGGATCGCTGTTATCATCAACTGGTCTGACTAAATCGTTGAATATCACATCGGATGATATCAAAATCGAGAGTAACGCTAGAATATCGGCAAATGGTGGTGGACTTTTACGTGGAGTGGGTTCACCGAAAGTATCAGGGAGTGGCGCTGGTCATGGTGGTCAAGGAGGAGGCAAAGACGGTGGAATAGCCTATGGTTCCGTGTTTGAACCCAAACACTTTGGCAGCGGATTCTCCAAACGCGGTGGGGGTATAATTTATATGAACGTTAAGAATACTCTGACGATCAATGGGTATGTTAGTTCTGATGGTGAGGCAGATTCAACTGGTGGAGGAAGTGGAGGAACGGCTTTTATGAAAGCGAGAAGGCTAGATGGACACGGTGAAATCACCTGTAATGGAGGCGCCGGTAGCGCTTCTGGGGGTGGTTCTGGTGGACGAATTGCCATGTATGTCACTGATTATGCATATAAAGGATTGGTTTCAGCGTTCGGAGGAACAGGGAAGGATCATGGAGCGGCTGGTACGATATTCCTCAGACAAGTTGTCACTGGAATAATGTTGAACACTACTATTGTTGATAACAATAAGCAAGTTACTAAAGCGACAACAATGATAATGCACGAACAGAAGAAAGCCTACACAATGCGTTTGCTCAGACTTGTCAATAGTGCTCGTCTGGAAATAGCTTCTTTGGAAATGACCGAAATGAAAATCGATATCTTGCAAATGGATGGCGACAACAGTGGTAGTTTATATGTTCGTAAAAACCAAACTCTATCACTGAGTGCAACTAAAGCTGTAAGTAAACGACCTTTTATGTTTCCATGGGCACTCGTTGTAGATGAAGGAGGGACCCTAAATCTAGCTCCAAAACTTTTTATAACACGCACCCAGTCTACACCATCGCTGTACCTTGGTGGAAGATTGATTGGTGGACAGGAGATAATTATCGGACAAAATGCGCTGGTTGTTGTAGCTAAAACCGGAGTAATTGGCTCGACCTCTGCAACTCCTGGGAAGTTCTTATTTAGATCACTTCAAGTGTCAAGTGGTGGAAGAGTTAAGTTTGAGTCTGATGTCAACTTGAAGACTCCAGTAGAAATACAATCATTGTCCATAGATATTGCTTACGGAGGGATAATGGAAGGTTCCTACCTGTTAGTGAAAACGCCATCACTGAATATTGCATTCAATGGAATTTTGCGAGCGGATGAGCTTGGGCATCAAGCTTCTCAAGGTCCTGGAGCTGGAGTAGGAAGGAAAGGGGGAAGCTATGGAGGATGTGGCGGCGGAAGCTGTAAATTGTATGGATCACTTTACCGGGCTCAAGAATTTGGCAGCGGCGGTGGAAGAGTGATAGCAGGCAACTCAAATGAAGGATACGGTGGAGGAATAATTGAACTTAAAGTAGACAGTCTCACTGTCGACGGTGTTATTTCTTCAAACGGTGGAAGTGCTTTGAATACTACTGCTGGAGGAAGTGGTGGGACTGTCAATATAACTGTAGCTGTAGACATTTCAGGAAGAGGTAAGATTGAAGCGTCAGGGGGGAACGGATCGGTTGGGCAGACCGGTGCAGGAGGAGGAGGACGTGTTTCAATTCTGATTAACGGCCGGTATAATTACAATGGGCAGCTTTACTCGAAGGGTGGACGAGGAGGTTCTTTGAGTGGTTCCCCAGGAACAGTATACATTGAAGAGAATCGACCAGGAGTGAGATCAAAACGTCTCATCATTGACAATCGTGGTAACGAAGATCACAAAGTCAACGCATACCTAAACGAGACAGGTATCGACTCTTATAGTTTCAACAAACTTGGGTTGTATGGTCGCGTAGTTCTTCATTTAGAAAAGAATGCTATTCTCCATAAAGTTATCAGCGATGATAAAAGTACTTTGCATGTTCAAGACAACGTTATTTTGGTAATCGAGCCCGATTCTAAGTCACTGCAACCTGACTACAGTATCCATGTGGACCGTGATGGAGAGATACGAATCCCTGATGTTGTATCGTTCAGAGGTGTCAACAACATCTTTGCCGGGACGCTAACTGGTGTTCTAGACATGATTATCGACGTAAACAGGAAAACACAATTTTCAGCTTCAGCACGAACAGCGAGGTTCATTGATGGAAAATACACTTATATAACGAACCGAGGCGAGTATCAGTTTTCAACTTTGAAGATAAAACGACTTGCAATGCTTTCCTTCGAAAATGCAAGACTGAAAAAGATACCGTTGACGGTCGGTACATTAGAACTAAACTATGGAGCTGTTTTACAAGGCAGCTGGATGGATATCAGAGCTTCTTCCATTGAGGTCAACTCGGGTGCACTAATCGACTTGTCGGGATATGGTAATGTGAATGAAGCAGGTCCTGGTGCTGGAGGGACTGTTGGCTCTTCAGGAACTGGAGCTGGTCACGGAGGCTTTGGTGGACTTTCAAGCGGTAACCATGGACGTTGGTACGGTTCGGCAATGATACCGAACAACACAGGAAGCGGTGGCGGCAATGGTGTATCAGGCTCCGGGGGATTTGGTGGAGGTTTCCTTTATCTTAAAGTAGTGAAAACATTACAAGTTGATGGAGAAATACGAACAGATGGTAAGACTGGGAGTGGCCTTCACAGTGGAGGTGGCAGCGGTGGAAGTATTTTCATTTCCACGGACGATATCACTGGAAATGGAGTCATTTCAAGTGCAGGCGGATATGGCAATGGAACAGGGGGTGGTGGAAGTGGTGGCCGTATCGCCATATATACACAGAAGTCCATAAGCTTTGAAGGAACTTTCAAGACTTTTGGAGGAACAGGCAAGGCTCTTGGTGCAGCGGGAACAGTTTTTATTCAAGACAACAACAAATTTGTGCCAAGGAAAAGGCTTTGGATTGAAAATACAAAGACTCCAGGAAGTAGACCAACAACTGTACTATCCGAACCTTCCATTGACGTGTTCTACTTCGATGAGCTCAAGATGATTGGAAGTGTGCGTTTTGAAATTCATAGCTCACCAGAACTAGAGCTCATTATAAATATTAAGAAGTTCAACGCCGACGGTGTAGGAGAGATGGCGGTCAAACGAAACCAGACTTTGTATGCAGAAGTACTCGAAGCCAAGGAAAGTCATTTGACGTTAACCACCAATGTTCACATAGAAGAAGGAGCCAACATGGTAGTTGCATCGAGTCTTACCGTCGATGGAGCAACATTGAGAATCGATGGCAAAATCTCCAACGTACGTCATCTAGTTGTAGAATCCGGAAGTCGGGTACAGTTTGGTTTAACGTCACAGACAACTTTCATGAACGGTCGAGAATTTGTTTTTCAGAGTCTCCCAGGTACTCAGCAGTTTGCATCAATCACTCTTAAAAGTGGTTCCGACTTCGGAGCACCTCAGAACTTGAGGATCCTTGTAAAAACACTTGATATGAAAAATGGAGTCGTTTTACATGGAAGATTTGTTAATATCCAAGCACACACTCTTCTGATTGGTCGTGGTGCAGCGTTGTCTACTAATAACGCCATAACTGAATCATCTAACTCAGGGGCAGGATCTAATGCCGTCTCGGGTGGATCTGGTGCAGGACACGGAAGTTCAGGAGGAGCCAATAGTGTAAATCTACAAGGGGGAATCATTACGGCACCATCTATGAACCTGAGGAACCTGGAAATCCTGGAGGTAACGGGTCCATTCCTGGCTCTGGAGGAAAAGGTGGAGGTGTTATACTTATCATGTCGGATTTTCTGTTGAACGACGGCTACATAACTGCTAATGGCGGCAATGGTGCTGCTTCGACAGGTGCTGGTGGCGGAAGCGGTGGTAGTGTGTTGCTGAAAATTAAACAAGATCTTACAGGTACAGGGATCATTTCCGCTGACGGTGGATCGGCAGATGGAGCAGGTGGTTGTGGTGCTGGTGGAAGGATTGCAATTCATGTTCAGACTAAGTTCAACTATCGTGGTAAGATTCAAGCTCTTGGAGGTATCTCCATCAACAACAAAATGTCTGGAGGACCAGGTACAGTGTTTATACAGGAACAGCGCTACAAGTTACCATTCACACAACTGCGTATCGACAACCGAGGTCAAGGATGGAACCATTATGTTACTCTCGAAGAAAAAACGCCCAGGTATACCTTCAATGAACTCTACATGTATAATACCGCCTCGCTTCGAATGTCAAACAAATTCAATGCTTCTTTGGTGCTCGATGTACGAAAACTTTATGGCGATAAGTCTGGGTTACTGCATGTCATGGACAACCAGAAGACATTACTAGAAGTGCAAACACCAAGCTCTGTTACCAAAACACCTGTGAACTTAAAAGTCGACTACGGTGGAGAGGCTGTGTTGGCTACCAAAACTTATATCGTGGGAACAGGTGACGTTGCGTTAGAGGTCAATGGGACTTTGACAACGGTGCGCGATTTGTTTATTACCCAAAACAGAAAAGTTATTCTACACCGAGGAGCACGCACTTCGAAGCAGAATGAACCCTCTGCAACATTTTCGTTTTCAAATCTGTTGCTATACAGTGGAAGTTCATTCACCATGCAAGATGAACGTGAGTTGAAACTAATTGTCGGATATTTCAATGTTAAATATGGAGCATCCTTTTCGTCGCATTATTTGAAGATACTGACAAGTAAAATTGATATCGAGACTGGTGCGTTGCTTAGCTGTGCAGGAGATAATACTGCAAGACAAGCTATTTCGTCCTCAGAGGTGTCGTCTCTACCTCGGGGTGCTGGTGCTGGACATGGAAGCTCAGGAGGGCGTGGAATCGGTGGTCTTGGTGGGTCTTACCACGGTTCTTTGTTGAAACCCAAAGATTCTGGTCGTCGAGGAGGTAACAGTAATGGTGTTTCAGGAGGAAGTGGTGGAGGTTATATCCAAATTGTAGCAGGCAATACAGTAATCAACGATGGAACTATCACTGTTTCTGGTGAAAATGCAAAGGCAATGTCACGTGCTGGTGGCGGAAGCGGTGGCAGCATCTGGCTAAAAGCTGACAGGTTTTCAGGTGAGCTATATTTAGCTAGTATTACATCTCTGTTCTTATATTTTAATAGTCTTCTATTTTGCAGGATATGGCGTTATAAATGTCAACGGAGGCAACGGTGGAGGAAAGGATGCAGGAGGCGGAGCTGCTGGAAGAATAGCACTCGATACAGCTACACAAGCATATAAGGGTTTGATTCTTGCTCAGGGAGGTGTCTCTGAAGGAGGTACACACGGAGGACCAGGGACTGTCTATATCAGCGAAGTACGTTCAAAACTCCCTTATACTCAACTTATAATCGACAACGTCATGAAATCAGTACAGGATATCGTCACAATCCATGAAGCGGGACGCAATGATTACACTTTTTCAGAAGTTCAGCTCTGGAGACGAGCTTCAATTGCAATGCCATCTGGAAGCACAAAGAGAACTTTGGTCATCGACAAGCTAAAAGGCGATCGCACAGGTCTTATCCACGCACATGCTAACCATACTATTGAACTGGAGGCATCTGACACTGGTCACAGTGTTTCCAAACCTCCAGTCAATTTACGTATGGACAAAGGCAGTGAAATGGTCTTTGGATCTTCGTTATATGTCATAGGAGATGGGGCAAAGGGGTTGGCTCAGATTCCTGGCGACTTTTCGTTATCTGTTGACGGACGTTTGACGGATGTCACTCATCTCTTTGTAACGAAAAGACTTAAAGCAAAGTTTTCTCGGAACATTCAAACTGCGGAGAAACAAAACGAAACGGTTGTGGTTTCTGAAGTTGGAAAATTCGCATTGGCAGTACTTGAACTGCAGGATGGCACGGAATTGTTCTTTGATCATTCTAGTGGGGTAAGATGCTCAGTAGGAAAGATGCACATGAAATATGGTGCGAAGTTGAGAGCTGATGTGTTTAACGTGGGTGTCACTACTCTTCTTCTGGAATCCGGAAGTTCGATGACAGCATCGGGAAATGACAGACCAAATCCAAACATTGGACCGACTGTCTCTCCTCTTTGCCGTAGCTCGGGAGGTAGCCATGCCACCAATGGCGGCAAAGGTACAAGAGAATATATAATTAGCATACCTATTTATACATCAAAATATCGTACAGTTTTGAAATATTATGGTACATTTGACATATCACACTTTATGACAGTGTTGTATTTCATGCACAAGCCATGAACGGACGTGTGCTCTACTCATCCCCAGACTCTTCTCCTTCCTAGAAGGACGAGGGGGAAGGAGAAGAGGCAGGTCGGGTCTTTGCTTGTAATTATTTATCTTTAACTAACCACTATTAACCCATTCCTTATTTCTTAGGACAATCGGGATCCATCAGTACCTACCCATATGGTGATATTTTTAAGCCTAGTCAGTATGGTACAAGAGGGTGCCCTGGAACTTCCCCTGGGGGAGAAGCTGGTGGGAAAATATTCTTCGACATCGGAGATCACCTTTACCTTGATGGCATAATACAAGCAAATGGAAACAAAGCGCCAACCAACTCTAACGCAGGTGGAGGAAGTGGAGGCAGCGTTCTTATCAAATCTGGACGGTTCAGTGGACACGGGAAAATAGCCGTTGATGGCGGAAGTGGCAACGGTGTGACCTCTGGCGGTGGATCAGGAGGACGTCTTGCTGTTTACACTGGAACCGAAAATAAGTTTCTGGGTGAATATTCAGGTATTGGAGGCAGTGCTGGTGACGCCAACAAGAAACTCACAGAATTCTCTGGAGGACCAGGAACAGTGTACCTACGTGACATGCGCAAAGGATATCCATTCACGCAGTTAAGAATTGACAATAAAGGTAGACCGTGGTCGCACTATGTTACGCTGGATAACATTAATGCGCGCTACGAGTTTGATGAGGTGCACCTGGTTCGAAGTGCTTCAGTGCATATGGCGTCTGATAATACAACACGATCTATCACTATTCATAAGATGATAGGCGACCGTACTGGGTTGGTACATGTACATAGGAACCAGACTCTTCATGTGGAATACAAAGAATCACGATATACTATTACAAGGTATGACCGATATGCAAAGTACACATAAATAAAGTGACATTCAATGAAAAAGTGTGAACGACCGACTAATTGACTGAATGGCTGGCTGATCGGCTGAATTAATGAATGAATGGATGGATGGATGACAAGTACAAAAGGCTACCTTGCTTTAATTTCAAAGAGTGAATAATTATTTAGTCAAACGGTAGAATTCACCTAAAATCACTTATTCTATGATGTTTTAGAACGAGTCTGAATTGTAAATGAATCTTTATTTCCTTGACTATTCACAGAACTGAAACCAATTTCAAGCTCGACAGGTACTCCGAAGCCGTCATGGCTACCACTGTTCACATCGTTGGTCTCGGTCCCGTGGCATTTGACTGGGACGGTAGAATTACCAATGTCCAGAACCTACGTGTTGCGCATGGTCGTAAAGTGCTAATCAACTGGCATGCACATACTGCAGTCTTCGAAAACAATATATATCAGGTCATTGATCCTGATGGATCGTTTACATTCTCGTCTCTAGAGTATGGCAGTGGTACTGTTATTGATTACCCTGAGCCAATGGGAGTACACTTTACTGTAGGGTTATTGGTACGTATGTTCTTTTTTTGATTATACGTACGTATACGTATACCTACGTCTCGGGAGAGGAAATGGAGAAGAAGTTTAAGGGGGTATACCCTCTTTTTCCATCCTCCTCCTACTTTGGATCGCTATGCAGAGGCTATTATTGTAATAATAATTATATCATTATCATTATCATGCGGTTAGTAAACTTCAATATGTTTGTTCCTCCTACCTAAACCTGTTGCCCATCCTCGCCCCCACCATAAGTAAGCTACAGCTAACTGAATTGTCTCATGTCCATTTTAGGACATTAAATTCAACTGTCGCTTCACTGGTGAGTATTTCGAATTCGATGCCACCGACTTTTACTTGGAGCCTGACGCACTTCTAAGTTGCAAAGGACGTGGGTTCACCGATAACACTAATGGCTCTGGTATAGCATCGTCTACTGGTGGATCAGGAGCGGGACACGGTACTCCGGGAGGTGATAGCGCATCGAATCCCGGAGGTAAAGTATACGGGTCAATATACGAGCCTAATTTACCCGGTGCTCGTGGTGGTGCAGTCCTCAGTACACTTGGTAGTCGAGGTGGAGGAAGAATCAGGATCAATGTTGGTTATGCCTTGGTGCTTGATGGTAATCTGAATGCAGATGCTGAAAACGCTCTTGCAAATACAGGTAGACATTGTTTGGCATCTGTTTCCTCAAGTCGGCCTTCTTCAGTTCTTTCACTTCTCCCTTCCTTTATTCAGTCCTTCCTTCCATCATTCTATCCACCCTTTCTTCCTTCCTTCACAGCACTCACACGAAACCTTCTTCCATTTATTGGTTTTATTGGTTTTATTATTGTATATTCAATAAAATGTTTCTGCTTCATTATGGAATTGTCTTTTCCAGGAACTGGTGCAGGAAGCGGCGGGAGTGTCTGGATCAAGACCGGTTATCTACGTGGTCACGGCTCCATCTCTACGCGCGGGGGCGTCGGCAGCACATCTGGAGCAGTCCAAGGCGGAAGTGGATCCGGTGGCCGCATTGCCGTGCACATTTCGATAACAGACGAGTACCGAGGAGGATTCCACGCCCTGGGTGGTGTGAGCCCTGGAGCCAAGCACGGAGGGTCCGGTACGGTGTATATCGAAGAGATTGATGGCAGGAAGCTGCGTAAACGGCTGTACATCAACAACCAGAATGCAAATCCTCCGAAAGTGTTTGTCATGGACCAAAGAAATCCTAAGACTATTGCAAGTAATGGCGTTGAAGAGAATTCCGCTGATTATGGATTCGATGAACTCATGCTACAGGGGCAGGTATGAATTTCCCTCTCAAATGACGGTGCAATTCATGTTGAGTGTTGATTAAGGACGCAATTAATGTAAACAGTCCAATATAACAAATCGAGTTGTATTGATTTCAGGCCGTATTCACAATTGCCAGCTCGAGATCAAAGCCATCTATTTCAGTTCACACTATTCTTGGTGACGGAACATCAACGCTGCACATCAAACAAAACCAAGTATTTTACATCGAGTACGAGGAGGCCACGCAAAGGCGATCCTTCCCTAAAGTTAACTTTCAAGTGGATTATGGTGGCGAGGTCGTACTTGTCTCAGATTTCCACATCTCAGGTCTGAAGAACCCTGCGTTGATACTCAATGGACGTATTACAGGCGTGTCAAACTTGACGTTAACTGAAGGTATGTGTCTGTTTATATGTGTTCATTTATATTCACACATGTCAAGCGTGTGTAAGCGACTTGATACAGCACATGCGCTCGTGTCTTATGAAAATGCATGTAGTTTGACTATAGCTATGGCTGTTTCAACTCGTTTCAATGCTGTGTAGTGAACAGAGTGGTGTCGAAACCTTATCCGGTAATCAATAGTATACAAGGGGAGGGAATTTCAAAACGCTTTTAATATGTAGTGCAAAGGTGGATTAGATTACTTTGCAAAGGGATAGTCTCGTGAACCGTGAGTTACCCGGTGTTGCTCCACCGAAGAAGCTGTGAACAAAATATTTATTGAGTTTAATGTCTTATTACATCGTATTCCTTTGATTTAGGGCGAGTTGTTACTGTTGGTTCCAGTGCAAGCAATGCGCAAATCAAGAATAGAACATACACTAGTAATCCAGTGGATGGCCAATTATCGTTTGGAGTTGTAATGATGGAAGCAAGCACGAAACTAAGCTTTGTCAAACATATGAAACTTGATGTCGATCTTATACACATGAGAGCGCAAACAGTTCTGTCTGCGGATACCATGTCTTTATCATGCTCTGAGGCTCACTTGGAAGGAGGATCTGTTATCAATACTTCTGGTCGAGGGCCACTCTCCCAAAGCGGCCCTGCGCCTGGGAAGGTGTTACGAGGTGCTGGATCGGGAGCTGGTCACGGAGGAGAAGGAGGCCCAAGTACCACAGCTACTGGTGGTCCGGGATATGGGTCATATTTCAATCCTGTGCATCCTGGTAGTGGTGGAGGAGGGACAAATGGAGGTCGTGGAGGGAGCACAATTCAGGTACGTAGTGTAAAGTTTAAAAAATAAATCGTATAATCAATAGAAATATATATAATAGCCATTGAGATTTTCCTTTCTTTTAATTCGCTGATGGGATAAATCACAACAATAGCGAGTTTTTAGTGGGAACATTTGTTGGCCAGTTTATATTTTCCGTGAATCAAATTGTCGATAATCGCCACATCAATTACTTGTGTTGAATATATCTTACCATAACTTCAAAATGGTACTTGGCTGTTAAATAATATTGCATATTTCATACTTAGGTTACCGTAGGACACTCGCTGCATCTAGATGGCTCCATAAATAATAAAGGAGGCAATGGTACCTCGAACAGTGGTGGCGGAAGTGGTGGGAGCATTCTCATCAAGACCACAAGCTTTTCTGGCCATGGTGTCATTACCACAGAAGGTGGATCTGGAAATGGTAACGGTGGAGGAGGCTCTGGAGGCCGTATCGCTGTTCACGTGTCTTGGCTACGAGAGTACGCCGGCAAGTATATTGCGTATGGAGGCTTGGGTACCAAAGCAGGAGCCGCTGGCACTGTTTATTACACGGACACAAACGAAGGACTCTCGCACCGACCTATAATAAAGTCAGACGGTAACAAAACGGAATTTGGTGTCGGGTTTACAAAACTCATTATAGATAATGTCAATCGTAATCCAAGTATTCCTACAATAATTATCAATGAGAACAAGACGTATTATGAGTTTAAAGAACTTGAGGTTAACAACCATGCTGTATTGAATATCCATGGGGAGGAAGCTGTGCTTGTGGTGCATAACTTTACTGGTGACCGCACTGGTTTGGTTCATTTAAAATCTGGTCAGAAAATGTTTGTCGAAGTTGTGGAGTCCAGCAAAGGATACACCGTTGCGTCTGTTAGCTACAAAGTCGACCAAGGCGCAGAAATCGTCTACCCTTCGTCTTTAACTCTCCTAGGAACACGGTGTACGTTTGAAGGCTTTGTCGTTGGAGTCTACCGTCTAATCGCTGCTGAAGGAGCTAGAGTCGTTTTTACCTCATCCACACAAACAGGAATAAAAGAAAATGGAACCTTTCAAGTATTGACTACGCCTGGAAATGTCACGTTTCCAGAGATCTATATGCAGAGAGGCTCTAAGCTTGATTTATCGAGGATTAACGGAACGCTCACTCTTACCGCGCTTATATTTCGAGTCAAATATCATGCTGTAGTGAACATGAACCACGGCAATATTGACTCGTCGTGGGCTTGGCTTGAGAGCCGCGGCAAGATACTACTAGAAGGTACAGGTTACTCAGCTGAAAGTGGACCCGGCAAAGGAAAGACTGTCAATACCATAGGTACTGGAGCAGGCCATGGTGGAGAAGGTGGAGCACATCAGTCAAACATCACTGGTGGAGAACCCTACGGCTCGGTGTACAAACCACTTCACTTTGGTAGTGGTGGAGGCAATGGTCAAGGCCAAGGAGGATCTGGCGGTGGCTTACTACACTGGAGGATAGGGCAGCAGATTGAACTCGATGGGCTTCTGTCTGTGCGGGGTTCCGTTGGATTGGGGACGAACTCCGGAGGGGGAAGTGGTGGTACCTTACTTATCGAGTGCACCAATTTAACCGGTTACGGTGAGGTAAATAGCCAAGGTGGCGATGGCCTAAACCTCGGTTCAGGAGGAGCAGGCGGCAGAATTGCTGTCCATGTCCGCTTCAAACATAAATTTGCCGGAACGTACAAAGTATATGGTGGTCTTGGTAAATCTGTTGCTGCAGCAGGCACGGTCTATGTAGAAGAAACGTCACGAGGACCACAATACGCTGATCTGAAATATGATAAATCCACCAACAAAACTATAGTCACAGCAACCCACAGGTACGAGAGTTCCTATTCTTACTACCATCATATTAATAACAGACTATCCTTTGTTAATTGTGTTATCAGTACAATATTTTCTAGCCATTCTATTTGTTGTTACTGCTCAGAATCTTTTGCAAACCTGTTTTTTAAAGAAAACCAAGACTTTGACGCAAAGAAATCTTGAAAATAAACCGATTCAGAAAAAGTCCTCTCACAATTACATAACGGAGATATTTTCCATATAGAGCTAATATGGGAAAACTGGTTTTTCGTCATTTCTAGCCATTCTATTTGTTGTTGCTGCTCAGAATCTTTTGCAAACCTGTTTTTTAAGGCAAACCAAGACTTTGACGCAAAGAAATCTCGAAAATAAACCGATTCTGAAAAAGTCCTCTCAAAATTGCATAACGTAGATATTTTCCATATAGAGCTAATATGGGAAAACTGGTTTTTCGTCATTTCTAGCCATTCTATTTGTTGTTGCTGCTCAGAATCTTTTGCAAACCTATTTTTTAAGGCAAACCAAGACTTTGACGCAAAGAAATCTTGAAAATAAACCGATTCAGAAAAAGTCCTCTCACAATTACATAACGGAGATATTTTCCATATAGAGCTAATATGGGAAAACTGGTTTTTCGTCATTTCTAGCCATTCTATTTGTTGTTGCTGCTCAGAATCTTTTGCAAACCTATTTTTTAAGGCAAACCAAGACTTTGACGCAAAGAAATCTCGAAAATAAACCGATTCTGAAAAAGTCCTTTCAAAATTACATAACGTAGATATTTTCCATATAGAGCTAATATGGGAAATCTGGTTTTTCGTCATTTCTAGCCATTCTATTTGTTGTTGCTGCTCAGAATCTTTTGCAAACCTATTTTTTAAGGCAAACCAAGACTTTGACGCAAAGAAATCTCGAAAATAAACCGATTCTGAAAAAGTCCTCTCAAAATTACATAACGGAGATATTTTCCATATAGAGCTAATATGGGAAAACTGGTTTTTCGTCATTTCTAGCCATTCTATTTGTTGTTGCTGCTCAGAATCTTTTGCAAACCTATTTTTTAAGGCAAACCAAGACTTTGACGCAAAGAAATTTCGAAAATAAACCGATTCTGAAAAAGTCCTTTCAAAATTACATAACGTAGATATTTTCCATATAGAGCTAATATGGGAAATCTGGTTTTTCGTCATTTCTAGCCATTCTATTTGTTGTTGCTGCTCAGAATCTTTTGCAAACCTATTTTTTAAGGCAAACCAAGACTTTGACGCAAAGAATTAAATCTCGAAAATAAACCGATTCTGAAAAAGTCCTTTCAAAATTACATAACGTAGATATTTTCCATATAGAGCTAATATGGGAAATCTGGTTTTTCGTCATTTCTAGCCATTCTATTTGTTGTTGCTGCTCAGAATCTTTTGCAAACCTATTTTTTAAGGCAAACCAAGACTTTGACGCAAAGAATTAAATCTCGAAAATAAACCGATTCTGAAAAAGTCCTCTCAAAATTACATAACGTAGATATTTTCCATATAGAGCTAATATGGGAAATCTGGTTTTTCGTCATTTCTAGGCATTCTATTTGTTGTTGCTGCTCAGAATTTTTTGCAAACCTGTTTTTTAAGGAAAACCAAGACTTTGACGCAAAGAAATCTCGAAAATAAACCGATTCTGAAAAAGTCCTCTCAAAATTACATAACGTAGATATTTTCCATATAGAGCTAATATGGGAAATCTGGTTTTTCGTCATTTCTAGCCATTCTATTTGTTGTTGCTGCTCAGAATCTTTTGCAAACCTATTTTTTAAGGCAAACCAAGACTTTGACGCAAAGAAATCTCGAAAATAAACCGATTCTGAAAAAGTCCTTTCAAAATTACATACGTAGATATTTTCCATATAGAGCTAATATGGGAAATCTGGTTTTTCGTCATATCTAGCCATTTTATTTGTTGTTGCTGCTCGGAATCTTTTGCAAACCTATTTTTTAAGGAAAACCAAGACTTTGACGCAAAGAAATCTCGAAAATAAACCGATTCTGAAAAAGTCCTCTCAAAATTGCATAACGTAGATATTTTCCAACTGTCGTGTGTTTTTACCCTCTGTAAATATATAAAGTTTATTCATTGATTCACTCATTCATTCAATGTTTATGATTACCTATTTCTTATTTTTGATTGTATGCTTACCTACCATAGATATCTGGAAGTTGACAATGCCAACCGCAAGACAATTTGGAATACCATGTTACTAGAACGTGAACACGTGTTTTACGAGCTTGATGAGTTGTTCTTGACCAGACACGCAAATCTACAGGTTAGACACCCACCAGGAGCGAGCAACGTGACAGTTATAGTTCATCGTTTCCTTGGAGATGGCACTGGTCGATTCCACTTGCGTCGAAATCAGCGGATTTTCGTGGAAGTTGTGGAATCGAAAACTAACGAAACATTAGCGCCGTGTAGCTTTAAGATCGATGAAGGATCCGAGATAATCTTCCCATCAATAGTGAAGCTATATGGATCAAGGTCAATCTTTGAAGGACGGATCACTGGGGTTATTGACCTGTTTGTTGCTAGTGGTGGAAAATGTGAATTTTCTTCGACGTCGCAGACAGCTATAATCGAAAACCGTCGATACATTCATATTGACATCAACGGGAACTTCACTTTTGGGACTGTCACAATAGAACGAAACTCCGAAATTGCGTTTTCCCGCGTTACGTTCGACCTAAGACTGAACTGCGCAGAGATAAGAATAAAGTATGAAGGAAAGGCATTCATAAACCATGGAACTATCGACTCCAGTTTTGCCTGGATCGAGAGCGAAGGTTTACTTTCTCTAAAAGGCAAAGGATTTGGTCCTGAGACAGGCATTGGAAGAGGAAGTACCAACAATCAAATCGGGTCTGGAGCAGGGCATGGCGGAGAAGGTGGAAAGACTGATCACTCTGATGGTGGAGTTCCTTATGACTCTGTGTATGAACCTACACAATTCGGCAGCGGTGGTGGAAACGGACAAGGTACTGGTGGATCAGGAGGAGGAAAGCTGTTTTGGTTTGTAGCTAAACGTTTGCAGATTAACGGGCTTCTGTCATCTGATGGAATAAATGGTATTGGAAATCACGCAGGTGGTGGAAGCGGTGGGAGTATCTTCATCCAAACCACCAACATGACTGGACATGGTGAAATCTCTGTTAAGGGTGGTTCGGGAACAGGAGACGGTGGTGGAGGATCGGGAGGGAGAGTCGCTATACATTGTCGATGGAGATACACATACGGTGGTAAATTTACTGACCTTGGTGGCCAAGGAAGCAAATACGGAGGACCCGCGGGAACCGTTTATAAAGAAGAGAATTTACGACCTTTGGAATACAGACACGTTAAATACAGCAAAACAAAGAATACAACTTTACTAGCAGTTGACCATACGTATGTACATATAGATAATGATGGCTACAAGGTACCAGGTGCTACAATGCTTATGGCTGAAAATACTACATATTATGAATTCGACGAAATGGAATTGACAGGGTTTTCCAGACTCTTGTTATATCATCCTGGGAATGAGAAAATTCAAGCAGTAGTACATCGATTTATCGGAGACAAATCGGGACAATTCCATCTAAGAAACAACCAACGGATTTTTGTAGAGGTTGTTGAGTCTACCTCAAACATGACCGAAGCACCATGTAGCTACCGAGTAGACGTTGGAGCAGAAATCTTGCTCCCTTCAGAGTTCCACATGCATGGCACACGCTCGAGATTGGAAGGTATGATCACTGGTGTTCACCACCTTAAAGTTTCCGAAGGGGCTGTTGCTGATATTTATTCTACCACACAAACAGCGTTGATCGAGAACCGCACGTATGTATATATCTCAGAAAAAGGAAACGTGTCATTTGCCACCATCGTCGTTAAACGTGGTGGTGACATCGAGTTTAGGAAAGTGAACGAGTTCTTGAAGGTCACATCGAACGAGCTATCGATCAAATACCAAGGCATATTTCATATGAATCACGGTGAAGTGCTCTCTTCCTTTGCATGGCTCGATAGTCAAGGTCATTTTAAACTTGACTTTGGTGGCTACCCGGCTGAAAAGGGACCCGGTGCTGGAACAACGGCATTGCGTAATGGAAATACGGTGGGCACGGGTGCAGGCTACGGTGGCGAAGGTGCTCGGAATGGAGGTGTTTCCCATGGTTCGGTGTTTAGACCCTTGCTACTTGGTAGTGGCGGGGGAAATGGACAAGGCGTTGGCGGATCTGGAGGTGGACAACTATATTGGGAAGTGGCCAAACGACTGGAACTGAATGGTCTTGTTTCTGCAAGAGGCAATAAGTCTTCTGGATCCAACAGTGGCGGAGGAAGTGGTGGTAGCATTCTCATTGAAGTAACAAATATCACGGGTCATGGAGAAATATCTGTAGTTGGTGGTGATTCCATGGGAAATAGCGGTGCTGGCGCTGGAGGACGTATTGCAGTTCTCTGTAGATGGCGTTATACATTTGGAGGAAAGATCAGTGATCGAGGAGGGATTGGGCGCGACAACTCCAGCAGCGCACCGGCAGGCACGCTGTATAAAGAAGAAAACCTTCGACCATTGGAGTACAGACATTTGAAGTATCTACCTGGGACGAACGTTACCTTACTAGCGGTAGACCACACTTACTTACATGTTGACAACGAAGGCCGCAACGTCCCTGGTGCTACAGTAATAATGGAAGAACGTACAGCGGACTACGAATTCGACGAAATGGAACTAACCGGGTATTCAAGAGTAGTGATTTACCACCCTAACAATGCAACGAAGATAACTGTTATTGCACACAGGTTTATTGGTGATAGAACAGGACAATTCCATTTACGAAATAAACAAAAGGTTTTCGTTGAGGTCGTTGAGTCCGAAACAAACAGAACTGAAGCACCATGTAGTTACCTGATTGACCAAGGAGCAGAGTTTGTGCTCCCAGCGGAGTTTCACGTGCACGGAGTTAGGACAGTCGTACATGGTAGAATGACGGGGGTACACTTTTTATTCATCGAAGACAGTGCTGTATTGACGGTGACCTCGACCGCTCAAACAGCTCTCGTGGAAAACCGTACTTACGTGGAGATCACCAAGCCAGGAAACAGCTCTTTTGCGCACGCAATCATTAAAAGAGGAGGGTTCCTGAACTTGATGCGCGTTTCCGATACGGTCGTTTCACTAACTACGGCCTTGTTTGAGATACAGTACTTGGGAACCATTCGCATGAATCATGGAGTGATTTCCTCAACATTTGGACACATCGAAACTAAAGGATCGTTGAACCTCGATGGACTAGGACATAAGGCTCAGACAGGTCCTGGCGCTGGTACCAATGTGGGTTACGGCACAGGTGCTGGCCACGGTGGTCAGGGAGGAATTAATGCAAAAGGAACTCTCGGCGGTAAAGCTTACGGATCAGTATTTACTCCCACAAATGTAGGGAGTGGCGGCGGTGGACCTAATGGTGGATCAGGTAAATACCCGGATGCCGCTTACGTTGGACCATTGTTGTCATGACAACCAACATTGTTATTCATTGTTTACAGGTGGAGGATGCTTGTTATTACGTACCAGTAAACTTCTTCATCTGGATGGACTTATCTCGGCCTCGGGTCATAGCGCAACATCTTTATCAGGTGGTGGAAGTGGTGGGAGTGTTCTTATAGAAACCACTAACATGACTGGTCATGGAGACGTTGCTGCCAATGGAGGAAACGGTAATTTGGATGGTGGAGGGGGTGCTGGAGGTCGTATTGGTGTACACGTCGATTTCCGAAACAATTATGGAGGTAAGTGCATAGAATAAAAGAATAAAGTTAAGCTTGGTTTTCGATATCTTTTTGTTTTTTGAAAACCAAGTGGAGTCGGAATCTTCGGATTCCGAAGGATTATTGATTCCATCGATTCCGGCCGTTTCCATTATTTCAAACTTTTCACCAAATCCCAATCGTTTGTCTACATTTCTATATTGGAGAAACTAAGCTCTGACAGAGGTTTGTTGTTTCTTTGGCTCTTTGTTTGAAACATTTCTGCGTGTTAAAATACCATTTCTGTTTTGTTTTTTTCGCTCAGGTACTTTTAGGTCTGTTGGAGGCTCCGGCAGCAACTCAGTTAAGTATGCAGGAGCGGCTGGAACTGTGTACAAGTATGAAAGTCGTCGTGGGCCACAATACCGCGAATTGAAATACAACCAGAATATATCGTACTTTAAACCTGAACATTCTAAACTCAAAGTTGACAACGAACACGTGGTTGTGAACACGCCCACCGTTGTTTTGGAAGAAGACACCGTTTTTTATGAGTTTGACGAAATGCAGGTAGGTCAATGTTATGAGAGTGTTTATTGTTAGGGCAAGTCAACATCGTGCTACTATTATAATATCATCATTTTAATCCCGCTTCAACGAGGTGAACCTTATACGACAAAACCCCGGTGTTTCGTTAATGTGCCAGTGTTCATTTTTCAGGTTGAAGGCCATTCTACGGTTACCTTTTTCCACCCTGCAGGAGCTAAAAATGTCACAGTTATTGCCCACGAAGTCACCGGCGACAAAACAGGCATAATCAGGCTGTCGTCAAGGCAACGGTTGTTTGTATTTGTGGTGGAGTCGACTCACACCTACATGGATGCACCTTGTGGATTCTACGTGGACGAGTTTGCTGAGATAGTGTTCCCTAGAGAAGTGGTGTTGCGAGGAGAAATATCAGTTATCAAAGGTAAATAATTTACCCTCCTCCTTACTCCTTTCGATTTTCCTCATGGAGGGAGGGCTTAATAGATGTCTATAGTGGTGTGCATTAGCAAGGAACTTTGCTGAAAAATCGAATGCTTACCGGTTCTTGTAGGTCGTATGACTGGAGTGGAAAGTCTTATCATTGAACGTCGTGGTTCTATTGAGTTCTCGGCCTCCGCCCACACGGCCCTCCTGCCAAATGAAACACAATGGCATAAAGATAACCCATTTTATCCGTTCACACCTGGTCTGTTGAACATACCAATCGCTATCGTTACCAACACTGGTGTGATGAAGCTCGCTAGCACTCCTGTAAGATTTTTGCTAGAGATAGCTGAAACTATTGTCAAGAAAGGTATGAAGACATCATTTGGCAGATCTTAATTGTACACTGTGCATGATTGACTAGAACCATTCATTCAGCTCAGTGCAGGTTTAAATACCCGCAGAACGGAATAGGGCGGAGCACTAATGGAGGGAGGGGGGTAAAAAGGCGCACCCGCGTCCGCCTCCTTGGAGATCAGTTTCGACTGATGAGGTTTTACCTTTTTATTAACACTACAATGTGAACTTTTCAAAACTTTATTGTTGTCTATTGTATTTATATAGGTGGTAAGGTTCAAATCACATCCAAATACGTAACATTACAAGCACAGTACATCATCATCGAAAGGGGTGGACTAATAGATGGCACTGGTGCCGGGTATCCCGCGGGTCAAGGATATGGTAAAGGTACAGGTTATAATGGAGGAAGCTATGCATCAGCCGGTGGTCGCAGTCCTGTGGGAACACAATACGGATCTTTGTACAGACCTCAATTCCCCGGTAGTGGCGGGGGATTTGGTGCCGGTGGCGGTTGGATAAAACTACAGACAGCAAACTTTTTGTTGAATAATGGAATCATAAGGAGTAACGGTGTTGGGGTCCAGGGTAATGCTAATGGTGGTGGTGGCAGCGGCGGGACTGTTATTGTGGAGACGTTGTATCTCAAAGGTTATGGGACCATCGAATGTCATGGAGGTACGGTGACTTTTACCTTTTAATTTATTATTGGATCAATAAGGGCATTATTATTATTATTATTATTATTATTATTATTATTATTATTATTATTATTATTATTATTATTATTATTATTATTATTATTATTGACTATTGCCCAAGGATCGATGCATTCTTTATTTAATTCTCCACTCTAAAGTTTCTTCCTTTTATCCAAGGGCTAAGTCATAACGGTGGTGGTTCAGGCGGCCGTATTGCAGTACTATTAACGGAACCTTTGATATACCAAGGAGTGATTACCAGTTTGGGAGGTAACAGTGTCACATCTTCGCACGGAGGCCCCGGCACCGTTTATGTTGAAACGACCATCGGGAATACAACTAACCGTTTCCTCCAGATAGACAACGCGGGCCGCTCTGAAGCCCTTCAGGTTCGTTTATCAGAAGCATCTAGCGAAGTGTATTACTTTGACGAGGTGAAATTGTTAAGAAAAGGAGTTTTGGCAGCTCAACAGGTACGTGATGAAATTGCTTTGTTAACTTGAGTTTATCCATTTCGCCCTCCCTCCCAAAATACCAAATGGCAAAAAAACTAGCCATTTTTCATTCAACTTTCAAAAAAATGATATTTTAGGGTGCACAAGAGACGAACAGTTGTTATATGATTGTTGTAAATAAAAAACTGAAACAAACCTTTAACGTTCTTAGATCTCCGGTAAAGTTGTTCGGCTGATCATTGGAAAGGCAACAGGTGATAAAACAGGCGTTCTGTATGTCAACTCTGGAACTCAAATCCATGTTGAAACACACAGTACACGGACTCATGCCCCAGTTAACTACATTGTCGTGTCATCGGGAGAACTGTATCTTCCACCACTGACTGTACTGACGGGTAGCAGAAATCCTGCATTGGACGTCATGGGGTCTTACGAGAAATCGAGGAACTTAGAATCTTCAAAGGGTCTCGAGCAACAGTTCACATCCAGGGGGCATCATTGTGCTCCAACTGCTCTCTCTACACTGGGCGATACTGGTTTAGGAAAGTAAAGATCATGCAGGGCGCGATTTTTACAGTTAAAAGTGAATCCCAAGACATCAAGAAACAAACAGTAACTCTTCATGTTCAACATCTTCACGTCGACTACACTGGAAGCATTGTGGGCGATATAGTGAATTTACTCACTGATTATATGAATGTTGAGTACGACGCTAGTATTGATTCGTCCTCTCGTGGGTGGCCTGCTTCGAAAGGTCCTGGATTTAGTGGAGGTGTCTGTGGAAATGTTGGTGGCGCTGGACACGGTGGAAAGGGTGGAGCTGGGTATCGCAGAGGTTGTGGGGCTTGCAGCTCACTTGGTTAGTATAGAGTGCTATTAAAAAAAACACCGGTTAATCACATGTTTAGTATCGTTATTCTAATAAGCAATATGTTTATAGGTGGGCCAAAATACGAGGAACCATGCTCCGCTAGTAAATCAGGCAGTGGGGCAAGTACGCCTGGTGGTGGGGTAATATACTCGACAACAGACCACCTACTCGAGTTGGATGGAAGGATAAAAGCGAACGGAGTGAATGCTCCACATCGAGGCGCAGGAAGTGGTGGCACCATCTCGGTATCTGCACGCTTTTTTGACGGACACGGACATGTGCATTCAAATGGTGGAAATGGCGGTGCAGAAAGTGGTAAATGCAATATTTTTTCCAGCTTTGCTTATGAAGGAGGTGGTGGAGGAGGTGGTCATCTTCGGCACTATTCACATCACCCAATACGAAGAGATGTGCTTCGCAACAGAGCTGTTAAAGGAGGCACCAAACGAGGAGAAGATGGCCAAATATGTACTAAAAGCAACTGCCATAGCCATGGAACTTTATCACCATCTTCCAACACGTGTTCTTGCAACCCTGACTATCATGGTATCGATTGTGCGTATAATTGCATACGTCAAGAAACCTGCTCGGGACATGGAAACTGCACTGAATGGGGAGGTTGTCTTTGCGATAAGGGATATGTTGGATATCGATGTAGTTACCAGTGCCATCCAAATACCAGCTGCAGTGGTCATGGCCGCTGTAGCCTGACAGGTCAGTGCATTTGTGATCCGTGTTATCATGGAGACAAGTGCCAGTTTAGGTGTTCTGGTAATGGTAACTGCATCGGGAACACCTGTAATTGCAGTTCATGTTTTGTCGGTCCTTACTGCCACTCAGAATGTACAGGGCACGGACAGTGTCAGAACTCAAAGTGCTCATGCGCAGCTACCTGGAAAGGCGATTACTGCGAAATGCCAAGATGTCCAAATGACTGCTCTGGAAATGGTATATGCAACGGAATTTTATTAGAATGTTTCTGTAATCCTGGCTGGAAGGGTAAAGATTGCAGTCAGCCTGATTGCCCTGGAGAACCCGATTGCAATGGGCGTGGTAGCTGTAGTACCTATAATGGATCTGCTGTTTGTCGTAACTGTACAAAAGGCTGGATGGGACCTGCGTGTAATGATGTGTGTCTTCATGGTGTACAATATCCAATGGATAGTGGTAACTGCAAGTGCGATCCTTGCTGGGCTGGGAACGGATGTGATTCTCTGTGCATGGGTAATGGCAAGTGCGTCGACAACAAGTGCCAGTGCGATCCCTTAAAAGGTTGGAGAGGTGATGTGTGCCAGATTCCAGGATGTCCAGGTCTCAACGAGGACTGTTCTGGACATGGTGACTGCAATGGTGCTACACATGTTTGTACTTGTAACGAAGGCTGGACAGGCATTGGTTGTCACGTTCCAGACTGCCCTGGTGCACCTGACTGCTTTAATCGTGGTCACTGCAATGCTTCGACCGATCCTCCAAGTTGTCAGGGCTGCATTAGTGGATGGATGGGCCCAACATGTAACGATCCTTGCAAGTTTGGTCTGCAAGTTCCAATGGACAGTGGTAAATGCGTCTGTCAAGCTGGTTACACTGGAGTTGGCTGTGACAGTGAGTGCTCTCTACATGGTAAGATTATCGATGGAAAATGTGCCTGTGATATCGGTTGGCGAGGAAAATTATGCAACAATCCAGGTTGTCCAGGAGATGAAACAGATTGCTCTGGACACGGCGACTGTAACAGCGCCACTCACATTTGTACATGTCGTGAAGGCTGGACTGGACTCGGATGTAACATACCCGACTGTCCTGGCACGCCGAACTGTTTCGGTCGCGGATTATGCAACATTACAACAGATCCCCCAAAGTGCACGAACTGTTCACTAGGTTGGATGGGTCCCGCCTGTGTAGACCCCTGTTTACATGGTAAACAAATCCCCATGGACAGTGGAAATTGTGTCTGTCAATCAGGATGGGTCGGCGAGGGATGTAACAGTGAGTGTTCTGGACACGGTAAAATTGTGAATTCTGTCTGCCAGTGTTCCCGTGGGTGGCGTGGTACATATTGCGATAATCCTGGATGTCCAGGCAAAGGATCAGATTGCTCAGACCACGGTGAATGCAACAGTGCAACGCACTATTGTGAATGCCAAAGTGGCTGGAGAGGTGACGGGTGCGAGATTGCTGATTGTCCTGGCAATCCAGACTGCACTAATCGAGGTGAGAACTAACAAATTATAAGTCATGTTATTTATGTGGATTATCTGAAGCATTTATCTTTTATTTACCTACAGGCTATTGCAAGGCGACACTAAATCCCCCTCGATGTACTAACTGTTCGAAGGGCTGGATGGGACCGGCGTGCAACGATCTTTGCGTCTTTGGTAACCAAGTTCCAATGGACAGCAGTATCTGCCAGTGTGATCCTTGTTACACCGGAAAAGGCTGTAATGTTGAGTGTACTGGTCATGGAAGATGCGAAAATGACAAGTGTAGCTGCAACACCCTTGAAGGGTGGAGAGGTTCTCTCTGTGAGGTACCAGGGTGTCCTGGAAGTGACGGCAAGGACTGTTCTGGACATGGTACATGTGATAGTAGTAATCACAAGTGTATTTGTGACCCAGGTACGTACTCTAATTCTCTTAAACTCAACTAAATATAAGATAGCTTTATCTGAGTACTATTTTTGGGTTTAGGATGGAGTGGCATTGGCTGTCACAAGGCGGACTGTCCAGGTACTCCAAACTGCTTCAACAGAGGATTCTGCAACACAACCAATCGTGAGACACCGAAGTGCACTAATTGTATCACGGGATGGATAGGCCCAGCCTGCAACGATCCATGCCTTCGTGGTCGTCCTATTGACGGAAAATGTGTTTGCGATCGATGTTACACTGGCAGTGGCTGCCAGGTCGAATGTTCGGGTCACGGTGAATGCGTTTCTGGGAAATGTGAGTGCGATAGAAATATTGGTGATGCATTTGTTGGTAAAAACTGCGAGCTTCCAGGTTGTCCGGGAAAAGACGGAAACTGCGAAGGACATGGTTTCTGTAACTTGAAACTACAAAAGTGCGAGTGTTATCCTGGGTGGATAGGAGATGCTTGTGACAAACTCGACTGTCCAGGGTCACCCCCGTGCACCGGTCATGGCGACTGCAGCAACACTAATCCCAGGACCTGCAACTGTCATCAGAAATGGGCTGGTGAGAAGTGTGAAATTCCATGCGTTAAAGGTCTAAATTACGGCAATTCGTCAGGCTGCCTATGCTTTCCTTGCTATTCTGGAGTTGGCTGCAATCTCGAATGTTCTAACAACGGTAAATGTTTAAACGGTGCATGTGTTTGTGAGAAAGACAAAGGTTATAAAGGTGATGTGTGCGCCATACCGAGCTGTCCTGGTTGGCCTCTTGATTGCTCTGGTCACGGAACTTGTAATAAAGCAACATTGAAGTGTTTGTGTAGCTCAGGATGGACAGGATTGGCTTGCGACATACCAGACTGTCCAGGAACTCCAGATTGCAACAGTAGAGGAACATGTCTACCACCGAAACAAAAAGGCAGCCCTCCTAAATGTAACTGCACCAAGGGATGGATGGGAGATGCTTGCGAGTTGCCATGCAAACATGGAAATCCGACACGAGACAACATTTGTGTTTGCGAGTCGTGCTATAATGGTCCTGCGTGTGACATGCTGTGTTCAAATCACAGTACCAAATGTGACAATGGTGTCTGTGATTGTGGTTTTGATGGATGGCGAGGGGTTCACTGCGAAACGAAAGGATGTCCTGGGTATAAGAAAGACTGTTCTGGACACGGACAATGTTTGAGTGCTTCTGGGAGTTGCATCTGCGACTCTGGATGGAGTGGTAAGTCAAGTATTTACCAGCAATTTTATTACATCTTGAATAGACTTCAAAACATTATCAGCCGTTCTACCACGAATAAGGCTCATTTTTGTTCCCACGATTTTCAGTGTATTGTAAGAAAGAAAAACGAATTATTGTCAACATGAATTTCACTCGAATTTTACAATAATTGTTATTATTTTTCTTTAAGGAATCGGGTGCGAGAAGACTGACTGCCCCGGTGACCCAGATTGTAACAACCGCGGGGACTGTATACCAGCTGAGATTCCTTACTGTGGGAATTGTCAAAGTGGATGGACCGGTATAGCATGCCAAACTCCTTGTATCAACGGCACCCAGAGTAAACAAGATGCTAAATTATGTGAATGCGATCCATGCTTTGCTGGAGTCAGTTGTAACAATCTCTGCTCTGGACGTCAAAACACAACATGCGTCAATGGCACCTGTGATTGTGGGTTTGAAGGATGGAGAGGAAGTTTGTGCGAGAAGAAAGGATGTCCGGGGTGGGTTACGGACTGCACTGGACACGGAACTTGTAATAGTGCAACAGGAAAATGTGATTGCAATGGAGGATGGAGTGGGCGGGGATGCGAAATCCCGGACTGCCCCGGAACGCCTGACTGTAATGGTCATGGAACATGTAAGACAGCTGCAACACCATATTGCTCTTGCAGTGCCGGATGGATGGGAGCCGCGTGTGATGTACCCTGCGTTAATGGGACACCTGGTAAAAACAGCGAGGGAAATGATATCTGTAATTGTCAAACATGTTACAGTGGTGTCTCCTGCAACGAACAATGCTCTGGTCATGGTAATTGTACAAACGGCACATGTGATTGTGGATTTGACGGATGGAGAGGAGATTTATGCCAACGACGAGGATGTCCTGGATGGAAAGTTGACTGCACCGGACACGGCTCTTGCTTAGCGGATGGATCGTGTTATTGCAATCCTGGATGGACGGGTGTTGGATGTGAAATTCCCCGATGCGCTGGTGGAGGTAACTGCAATGGACATGGTGTATGTGATGGAGTAAATCACAATCCCCCGGTATGCGTATCATGTGACCCGGGATATTTTGGCAATGACTGCGGTACCCGGTGTTATAATGGGACCGTAGTTAGTACCCCAAAAGGCAAAGAATGCCGCTGTGACAGCTGCCACACAGGTGTATATTGTAACAAAGAATGCGACTTGAATGGAAAATGTGTCAATGGTAAATGCCAATGCAAAAGTGGTTACCGTGGAGAAAAGTGTGAGACTGTAGGGTGTCCTGGAGTGGGTAAGGACTGCAGTGGCCACGGCGTGTGCCTAAGTGTTACCCAGACGTGCAGTTGCTACAAAGGATGGAAAGGGGATGGCTGCAACGTTCCTGATTGCCCAGGAATACCCGATTGCAATGACAAAGGAACATGTGATGGATTGGTCGACCCTCCTCGTTGTGTCAACTGTAGCAACCAAACTATGGGTTCCGCTTGTGAGCTGCCTTGTATTTATGGTACCGAGTACCCTCCTAACAGCGCAATCTGCAAATGTAGTTCATGCTATCAAGGACTTGCTTGTGACGTCGAGTGCTCGGGACATGGAACTTGCAACAATTCAAAGTGCGTTTGTAATGCTGGAAGAAAGGGTGATGTGTGCCAATTATTAGATTGCCCTGGTGAGCCCGATTGTAATGGCCACGGAGTTTGCGTGAAGGAAGAAGGGTCCTCTATCCCAAGATGTTTATGTAACCAAGGATTCGATGCATCGGACTGCAGTCAGCTCGTCTGCCCAGGCTCTCCTATGTGCAACAACAGAGGAAATTGTTCTTTAATCGAGGGAATTCCTCAATGTGTTTGTAAACATGGATTTGCGGGATCCTCGTGTGAAAAATGTCAAACGCGTTACACTGGCTCTGAGTGCGAGCGTTGTGTGACCAACTACATAGGATGGAAAGGAAGCTGTAGTGTTTACTGTGTTCATGGTAACGCAACAGGACTAAATGGTGATGTGTGTGCGTGCCACGATGATAGCACAAAGGGACACTGGAATGGCACAACATGTGAGAAATGTATCAATGGATGGGCGTTACCGGGCTGTAGAGAGTGTGACAGTACGCACGTTGGACAAAGGTGTGACATCGAGTGTGTGAAAGCGAACGCTGATTACCGTGACGTGCGTGACAGTGCTTGGGATGGAAAAATAGTAAAACCTCTACTCAACTGTTTATCTCGGGATGCAAGTGGAGCAATTTACGCCTGGTTCGGCTTTGATAACATGAACTCACACAATGTTTATATGGCAGTTGGACCAGATAACCGCTTCACTCGACCTGGCCTTGTTGTCACGCCTGGTGGTCAGGCTGGTTTTGTACGCAAAGCAAATGGTCAAGGGCCAGGAAATAAGATTCCCTTAGCAAATGAGAACCTTGGACAACCGACAAAGTTCGTTCCTGGAAAATACGAGAGAGTCTTCAAAGTCAGGTAACAAACTCCTCAGAAAAGCATTTCTCTCATAGAATATTTCTACTGAATTGATCGTAATATAGCCTCGTTCACACGCTCCTTCATCTCTCCTCTTCGTTCCTTTTTTTTTTTTTTTTTTTTTTTATTTTTTCAAGATTCGCCCATAAGGCAGGTGTTGTACAATAGGACACGAAGTCCCCTTTAAAATACATTACACCACGTCCCACCCAATAAGAAGGTTACCCAGTATACCCGACCCCTGATGAATTCCCAATATGAAAAAATATATGAAAAATTAATATAAGCTATATATAAACTAACATCTACAAACAGACATGACATGACATTCCTTATCTTCTCTCTAGTCTTTCCTGTGTATTTATTGATCTGGAGAGACTGGAAGCTATCCCAAAAGAGAAAAGGGGGACCATTGGAAGTCCCCCTCATATGGGAGTCCCCCTCATATGGGAACCCAGTGGGGAAGGAGTTACGCTATAATAATTAATAATGCTGAGTGCGCTAGAAAGAAGACTAATAATAATAATAATAATAATAATTACTGATAAGAACTGTGATATATGTATAGAAATGGAAACTAATGGAGGATATACAGAACAAATGTTCGGAAAAAATCAGACGCCTCGAGCGGGATTCGCCTCGAGGCGTCTGATTTTTTCCGAACATTTGTTCTGTATATCCTCCATTAGTTTCCAATAATAATAATAACGGTTTAATGACAGCATTTCCACCGAAGTGGCTCCTCATCTGTCCAACGAACAAAGTAAAGTAAAATTAGATAGTTTGACGATTGTTATCTTATTTGGACAGATTAACCGATGATTTACCAATTGTATGGGTGCTGGCTTACCCTTTGTCTAATCAACGTAACACTGCGCAAGTTGATACATCGATGGTAAACAGGTTACCATGTGGTAATACACCCATGCCGTCTCCAATGAACGTAAGTCTTTTATAACAAGTATCCTTTTTGTAACTTTATAATGATTGGAATACGTTATATGCCACAGTACTTATACAACATTGTCAAACGTTTTTCTTTTTTTCCATTTTAGAATTCAGAGAGCTACGAAAAGTGTATCTGCCGCAGTGGATTCTGGGGCGAATCATGCAAGAACACATGTCCCGGTGGACGCAGGGCACCTTGTCACCACCATGGAGTTTGTAACACAACAACTGGACTCTGCCAGTGTGATCTAAACTGGCAGGGAGATGATTCCTGTTCATCGTGCACACCTGGCTGGCTTGGACGCGAGTGTAGCATTATTCAACAACAACCAAATGATCGTACAGCAGGAGTATTTGGGCCGAGTAACCTTGTCACCCTTGACGGGGCTGGATATCGTTTCCTAGGCAACGGAGAATACCATCTCTTAACCTACAATGACATTTCTTTTGAGGTTCAGGGTCGAATGGTAACTTGCTTTGACTCAAGCTCTTGTGTTAATTCTGTCGCTGTTAAAGTTGGAAACAATGTCGTTATGATTCATGGCAGGTTTTCTAACAATGGAGAACCGTCAGTTTTTATTGATGGGAAACAAGTTCATTCTCTGGAAGCAAACGTCGGTCCATCTTCGGAAGGCTTCGTGTTACGTCGAGCGTCGTTATTGAGGTTCACCCTTGAGAGTAACCATGGAGTGCGTCTCGACATTCGACTGTACGACCGCTATCTAGATGTACACATGCAAGCTAAAAACAAAACCTACTGTGAATCTGCTGGAGGATTGTGGGGCAACTGTAACGGTCAACCCTTTGATGACTTTAAAACTAGAAGTCAAGCACAGAGCATGCGTCTATCCAACCCAGACAACATTCCTGGTCAAGCCTACATCCACGAGGTGTTCGGACCATCGTGGAAAGTGCCAGCTGCTGACAGCCTCTTTACGTACGACTTTAATGACTATCACGAGCAGAGAGACTTGGGTGGCGGCGGCTATGCGTTATTTTTTAACAACACTGGAGTTCAAACGAGTGAAATCTACAGCATCACGTCATCTGACATTTCCATTGAATTCATGATCAAGCTTATGGGTACTTCCGGTACTGTGATTTCATACACAACCACTGAAACCTTTGCTGTGACTGTAAGCTCTGGTACTGTTAAATTACACTACGCTGGTACTATACTTGATACCTTGATAGGAATACAGATAGGTAAATGGAATCATATCACGCTTGTCTGGTCGAGAGCTAATAAAATCCTTCAATTTTACCTCGATGACAGCGGGCGAGTCAACAGCCGTAATTTCCCTATTTCCAGCGAGGTTAA
Source organism: Actinostola sp. cb2023 (assembly GCA_033675265.1). NCBI lineage: Eukaryota > Metazoa > Cnidaria > Anthozoa > Actiniaria > Actinostolidae > Actinostola > Actinostola sp. cb2023. The sequence goes on along the minus strand of JAUJYZ010000004.1, from coordinate 307,593 downwards.
CGTATTTGAACCGGGTGGAGTTTTAGCTTTGGGGTACTGGAGGCCTTCACCCTCGGGGCGTGGTCATGGTCCTGCACAAGGATTTGTTGGTGAGTTGGATGAACTACGTATATGGAACAAAAAGCTTGATCCACAAACTGTGTCATCACTTTGGAAGATTAATTTGAATTGTCGATATTCAACATCGCTTGCGAGCTTTTGGAAATTCAATGAAGGCCAAGGGTATGTCGCTAAGGACTGCGTATCGACCGCGCGCATAACCATCCCATCATCCATTTGGCGGCCTCCAACATGGGTCTACTCAACTGCCCCTATTGAATTCTTCTCTATTGACATTGCAAAAGCTTACAGTCTACGATTTGAAGTAATGGTATCATTCTCTGTCGCCCAGAAAAAATGTCAAGAAGTCATGCTTGATTCTAATCTTGTAGCGTCTTATCCCAGCCTCAATGCAAGCCTATTGTCGTTCTACTACAGCGCGTGCATATTTACAATCACAAGAACTGGAAACATTGAAAACGCTTACTGGATCCTCCTCGCTGCTTCTGATTTCTGCCAATTTCTAAATCCTTCAAAACCTTGGTACGCCCGAAAGCTTTGTAACGAAGTCACCCCGAATAACTTTCCAGGATGGGTCGGCTCTGATTGTCAGTCGTATTGCTACTATGGCATGCGAAGTCCTATGAACCAAGGCGTCTGCAAATGTGCTTATGGATTTTACGGAGTAAACTGTAGCAGTGAATGTCCAGGAGGATTCAAGACACCTTGTAATGGTCTTTCTACGTGTAGCCCTGATACAGGTACTTGTAGATGTCCTGTCAATGCAAACGCATCAAGAGATTGTACCAAGTGTCAGCCTGGTTGGTCCGCAAAGGACTGCTCTGTGAGTATCGTCGGTGCTGTCGTAAATGCTACTCTGAATATCTCATATTGTCAAGGATTTGGTGCAGGGCACTACACTACGTTTGATGGGGCTGGATTTAATTTTGGAATCGCTGGTGAATACTATGCCTTGAACACTCCAGACTTCGCAGTCCAAGTGCGCCAAATTCCATGCGGTAATTACTCATTCTGTATTACGTCAGTAGCTGTGAAGACTGAAGGAAAGAACATCACCATACGAGCGGCCTTCAACAGCCATGAGTCGCCCCTTGTCTGGATCAACCGCGTCCTTACAAGAGCAACATCCGCTCAACTGAACCAAGAGTATATTTTCCTTAAAACAACTCCACGCACTTATGAAATCACGAACAACGAAACCTCAGCAAGACTGACTTTAGTTCGGATTACGACCTGGAAGAACTATTTATCTTTTGAGATTGTGACGACTTCGAAGATTTGCTGGGGTGGGACAGGACTGTGCTCATCGTGCGATGGTAACGTAGCCAACGACTTCACAGACTCAAATGCTACAAGTCACTGGGGCAGGAATGCAACTCAGAAACGAATAATTCATCTGCTGTCCTCGAGATGGTACGTCAAAGCTTCAGACTCCATGTTTGTGTATGACTCTACTGTGTACCACGAGAAAAGAGAAATTACTGCAGTAGGATATTGCCTGGCGTTCAACGGTTCTATCGCCAACTCCATGAGTACCAGCTTCAGCACATCCACTGATCTGACTCTTCAGTTTTTTGTTAGGATCAGTGAAAGGGGTGGCACTATTTTATCCTACGCTACAAGTATGACGTTTGCCATAGTCAACGATGCAACAGTCAAGATCTATATTGGAGCAATCGTGTACGATACGGGTGAAGTTTTACAGATGAACACATGGTATCAGATCTCACTCGTCTACCAACGAGCATCAGGTAGGAATTTCATCTTGTAATACGGTAAAAACGTGTTCCTTGTTGACCTGTACGATTGTGTTTAGTTATTTGTCTCCTTAAGATCAACACCCGCCTCATATTATAATGGGAACCCCGCTAGTACGGACAGCCTAGCTCGGGACCAAAAGTACTAACAATCGGTCCGTAAAGCGGGGTTCGAATGTACTTGAATTTCATAAACTTACAGTAGGTTTCTAAATTTTCTGGTTTTTTTTCCTGCAGGTGTGTTAACATATCACCACATGAATTCAACTGGTGTACTCGGCACAAGAAAGTTCTTCATTGGCTACAATCACTTACTGCCTGGTGGTAAACTGTGGCTGGGGCAATGGTTCGTCACGAAGGTCCATATAACCGGCGTCGCCGTTCTTCCATTTGTCGGACTCATCGACAACCTTAGATTATGGAACGCTCAGCTTAACGCTGTCGAAGTGCGACAAAGCTTCTATATGGTTCTGAAGACCAAGATAGGTGGCTTGTCTTCGGTGTGGCTTTTTGATGACGGAGAAGGACGAAAAGTTCGAAGCGCAACAACCCCTGGTGATTACCTGACGCTACCAGAATTAGCAGGGCGTCGACCGCTTTGGAGGTTCTCGTATGCAGTTCGCATTGCACCTACTGTTGATGTTGGAGTGAGTGTCTCCTTTGCGAACAAGACACTTGAGACGTATGCAATAAAGATTTGTAAGAAGCTGGTTTATGATTCTGTGATCACCACTTACTGTGGCTCCTACCTCCATCGTTCACAGATCCAGTTCTACTATTTATCTTGTCTGAAAAATATCAAAGCCTCGCGTACCGTCAACGCAGCGTACATATCAGTATCGATGTACGCAGAGTACTGCTACAACAAGCTTGGTGTTCAAATACCCTTATTGCGGCACCTGTGTCATGTTATACCTTACAGTAGTAAATGGATCGGACCTAGCTGTGATATACCATGTGTGTTTGGCAAGGCTAAGCCTAACAACAATAGCATATGTGTATGTGACAGTGGGTACTGGGGTAGAGACTGTACCAGGGAATGCCCAGGAGGTTCATTAAACCCATGCAGTGGACACGGAAAATGTGATGCAATGGAAGGCACATGTGCATGCGATCTCAACTGGCAAGGAAAGAGTGACTGCAGTAACTGTACCAATGGATGGGTGGGCCAAGACTGCTCCATAGCGGTATCACATAAGAAGCTTCCATCGTGTAGTATCTTCAGCGGTGGACACTTTTCAAGCTTCGACGGTGCACACTTCGGCTTCTATGGCGTGGGGGAGTTTTGGTTGATAAACAACGTGCAGTTTAAAGCTCAGATGCGACAGATCTCCTGTTCCAACAGCAAATCGAGGTGCATCAATGCCGTTGCGTTTTCTTTCAGAAATGATTGGAAGATGATCTTGCATGCAGCTTATACGAAAACAGGCGAAGCGACAATCTGGCTCAATGATAGAATTGTAAAATTTACCCAAAAGCGAATAGCCTTCACACAGGACACTTACTTGGAATACAGCTCTTCTACTACCTATACTTTGCTGAGTAAACTAAGCAAAATGGACATTAAGATCAGAGTGATTGGGACTCGTATTTCAATTACTGGTCGTGTAGGGGATTCTCTGTGCCAGAGTGCCAAAGCAGCATGCGGAAACTGTGATGGCGACCTACAGAATGACCTCACCTTGATACCAGGAGAAACCTTGGAGCAAAACTGGAAAGTTGAACCCGATGTCAGTTTATTTTCGAGCATATACAAGTACGGTTCTTATGAAGAGGCTGCACAGCCAACTGGTGCCGAATACGGTTTAAGATTTAAAGGCGTTGGCATAGAGACAGACATTCTGCCCGACATCTTCAGAGGTTCTCATGTAACTGTGGAGTTGCTTTTCAAAACTGACTCTAAGAATGCAGGAGTTCTTTACTGTTACAGTTATTTCACAGCGTTGGCTGTCTACATGGAAAACACTATCAAGGTTCGCCAAGGTAGTAGCGTTTGGGACACTCAAATAACACCAGACCTTGGGAAATGGAATCAGATTACATTAGTCTATTATCAACCAACAGGGCTCCTAACGCTGTACTTTATCAATGCCTTTGGAAGTATCACTCACCTTACCAGTACAGTCAGGAGCCGACTGTACGTTTCTCAAGGAAGTATTTCGATAGGACAATGGGTACCAGGCTATATAGATTGGGACGTTGTCAGTTTGGCAGGCTTTGTGGGCTATGTTGATGAAGTTCGTGTGTGGAATCGAGATTTTAGTCTGTCTGACGTCAGGAGTAGTTGGACCGCAAACGTGCAACGAAGAGCTCCATATCTGGCAATATTGTGGAAATTCAACGAAGGAGAAGGAAAGCTTGTGCGTGACGTCCAGTCTGGAATTCACCTGTATATCGCAGATGTCGACAACGCACCTGTCTGGGTGTACAGCACAGCTCCAGTGGTAGTGCTGCAGGTGTCACATGTATCGATATCCAGTGGTAGGGCACTTCAAATCAAGTCACAAGTCTGGTGCAACACTTACATCGTAAAATCATCCCTTGGGAGAACATGTAATGGACTAGGACAAGGAAGTACTGATTTCTACTACCGATCGTGCCTTCAGATTATAGGGTCTTATGACTCCATTGATGTGGGCGTTGAAGTCGTTGTTGCCTTTGCAGATGCTTGTGAAGTGTCGTTAAATCTAACCCTGTGGCCAGCACGACAAATGTGTAACACTGGCATCTTCAAGAACTCTCGTTTAACTGACTGGATTGGAAGTCGATGCGATCATCCATGTATCTACGGCTACAGATCGTTTGGTTCTGTGTTGAAATGCCAATGTGATAGAGCTATATGGGGTAACAAGTGTGATGGTTTCTGTCCTGGTGGACCATTCAATCAGTGTTACGGTCATGGAACATGTTTGTCCTTAACAGGAACTTGTACGTGTACCTTTCGTTGGCGAGGAAAGGAGGATTGTAGTCGATGCACACGTGGGTATTATGGACTCGATTGCTCCATCTCTGTGGGCCCTCGCGCACCCGGTACTTCTGTTTCTACAATATCTGGATCTGGACATTACTTAACTTTAGCAGGTGTCAAAATGGACGTCTCTGTTGCGGGAGAATTTCACGCGTTTGTCTCGAGAAGACTTGGCATCAGCGTTCAAATCCGGCAACTTAGGCAAGGTAGTTACAGCGCTGCTCGATGTGTGTTTGTTCGAGGTGGATCTACGAGTATTGCAATCCACACAAGCTATGGAGCCACAAGTAGTGTAATCGTCGCAGTTAACGGTGTTCAAGTGAACCACAAGTCTTTCATCAGGTTGGGGTCGTCAGGATTCACTTTCCACAGGGACTCGCATGGTTCTTATGTAATCGTTGGTCCTGAAAACTTCCGAATGGTGATATACCACCGAGGAACGCATCTTGACATCACCATGGTGATGGATCGATCGGCATGTTTTGATTCTTGTGGTCTGCTTGGTCAGTGTGGAGGAGTCGTTCAAGGATCGAACTGCACAGCCATTGGAATAGCGTCTTCCTACAACATATCTTTGATAACCCAACTCAAAGTCAACGCTTTTGTGAAGAAATGGAGTGTGCCAGCCAATGACAGCGGGTTCACAGATATTCTAGAAATCATTAAAGAGAAGCAGATCCTCACCAGCGCTGGTAGTTGTTTGTATTTCAACGGATCCGGTATAGTTTCTCCTCCACTTGTCAATGTATTTATCGGAAACTTTGTATCGATACAGTTCTACGTCAAAGCTAAAGATCCTATCGGACAAGGAGGAACGATCATTTCCTTTGCCTCGAATTCAACATTCGCGATAACAGTTAAAAACGGTACGCTGTGGATCCATTACGGTTCTCAGACCTTTAATACCTTGCTGGTCCTTGAAACTTTGAGGTGGAATCAAATATCTCTTGTATACAGACGTGATTCAGGATTCCTTCAGTTCTACAGGATTACATCAACAGGAATTGTCAGAAGAACAAAAGTTTACATCGGTTTGGGGGCTTTTGCGCCTAGTTGTTCTGTTGGAATAGCGCTATGGACAGTGACCGACGTTGTTGTAAACATCCCGGGTTTTGTTGGTTGGCTGGACGAGCTTCGAATCTGGAACAAAAGGCTCGATGGTGTGACCATACAGCAGTTGTGGCGTGTCAACGTCAAGGTCGCCGCAACAGGATTGGGTCTTTGGTGGAATTTTAACGAAGGTCAAGGCTACATCGTTACAGCTTCTGTTGGTTCAGTCAACATAGCTCTTCCCTCACCCCCTTGGGCGGGTCCCATATGGATGCCCTCAGATCTCAACATTTCTCTCACCAGTACCATCGGAGCATTCTTTCCAAACAAATCACTAGAAGAAGCTGCTAAACGATTATGTCAAGACATATTTCTAAAGGGACCATTTAACGAGAAATGTGCAAATGCTACAGGCAGCGCGGATTTTTATTACGAAGCATGTATAATGGACGTCGCAGCTACGGGGTCCTTAGACATGGCCAAAGAATCTACAGTCCAAATGGCGTCTGAGTGTCAAGCAGCTCGTAATCTATCAACCTTACCAGGCCAGAGTCTCTGTAATGTTTATCCTAGTGGTCGCTATGACGATTGGGTAGGTGCTAACTGTACCATCAAGTGTATCTACGGCCAGTATTCATCAAAGAAATGCAAGTGTGATTATGGATACTGGGGTAGGAACTGTTCTGAGGAATGTCCCGGAGGGGCTGTCAACCCTTGCAGCGGCCGTGGTCAGTGTGATGTTAAAACTGGGGAATGTAAATGTTACCCAAACTGGCGTGGAGATGAACTGTGCTCCACGTGCACACCTGGCTGGATTGGTGCCACGTGCGAAATTGCTGTTTCCCCACAAGTAAATATAACCACAACCAAAGTTTGTCAGATCTTGGAGAATGGCAAAGTGATCGGGTTCGACAGCTCGCTCTATAGTTTCTCTAACGTGGGTGAGTTCTTGATGATTTCTTCTTCTAGAATGCAAGTTCAAGTTCGTCAAGTGCCGTGTAGCAGGGGATCTGTTTGTTTGAATGCGTTTTCGTTGTCCTTCGATGGAACTGAATTGAGCGTCCATGCTCCTTATGATACCAACGATGGATTTAGGCTCTACATTGATGGAAAACAAGTGGCTATTGAGAACATTGTGAGAGAAGGCCTTTCGATCAAGATGACAACACCTAACAGCTTCTTGGTAACTATCCAAGGACAGTTATCCATAAGAACAACAATCTATGACCGCTTCCTTAGCCTTGAGGCGAAGACTGAAACCAAACACTGCTATAATTCCGAGGGCTCTGTGGCTCGTGCGATCCAGCGCGAAATGCCTCCCACGCTGGGTCTGTGTTGGGTGGAGTAGGACAAAGCAACGAAACAGGAGCCACTGTTGGTAATTTTATCAAGAAATACTTGACCATTAAACTGGACGATTCTGTCATTGTCATCGATGAAGAAGTGCACAAGGAAACAAGAATTGTTTACGGTGGAATATATAATTTGTACTTTAGGTTTTCTGCTGTCGTCTCACAGAGTATCGTCGGGGTATTCACACCTAGTGCCTTCACTATTCAACTCCTGATACGTTCGTGCGAGCCACATATATGCGGTGGTGTGATTATTTCCTATGCCTCGCGAATAACGTTCTACGTAAGCAACCACGTGACTGTAAAGGCTGGTATTGGGGACGAAGTATACGACACAGGAATCCCAACCGAAGTGAACAAATGGAATTTGATATCTATTGTGTTTATTCGTAGTAAGCTTGAGCTATCTATTTATATTACCACCTCTGTTGGTGTTACTCAAGGCAAGACATTCACCGTGAAGATCGATCCTTTCTACGAGGGTGGTACCCTGGCTATTGGACTGTGGCAACCGTCGTCTGGAATCTTAAGTGCAAGAGTTTCTCACATTTTTATAGGCAGCCTCGATGAGATACGCGTATGGAAGAAAGCCCTCGGCTATGCTGTAATATCGCAAAGTTTGTCAGCTAATATACAGGCAGGAATATCAACATTGTCTGGACTGTGGAAGTTTAACGAAGGAGAGGGGTACGTTGCTAAGGACCTCGTATCTCATAACCATTTGACCTTCCCTACATACCCAATGAAGTCCCCATCTTGGTTGTTCTCAAATGCCCCCATTGATTACGTCCCTGTTGTAAACCCTAATGAAAACAACGTGACACTCCAACTCTTAGCGACTCAACATTGTACAGAACTAATACTAAATGGTCCACTGTACAGCGCATGCTCCAGGCTCGGGAATGTCACCCTACAATTCTACCTACAGGCGTGTTTGAAGACTGTTGTTTCTTCAGGTGAGCAATCACAGTCAATGCAGACCGTTATAGCCTTATCTGACTACTGCCAAGTCACCCTGAAACTGTCCTTCTGGCCAGCACGTCCACTGTGTAATAATTTCCCCAACATGGATTTCCCCAACTGGATAGGCGTGAACTGCTCAACGCCTTGCATCTATGGAAGATCGTCAAATGTCAGTAAAAACAACTGTGTGTGCAATAAAGCTTATTACGGTGTCAACTGTTCTGGTGTTTGTCCTGGTGGAGCGGTGAATATATGTAACAAACACGGTTCATGTGACAGCTTTGGTTCGTGTACATGTCAGCTTAACTGGAATGGCGACGTTAACTGTACCTCTTGTTCACCTGGATGGAGAGGAAGTGACTGTTCCATGGCAGTAATTGATCCTATTATCACGGCGTTGTGATTGGTGTCAGCGGTGTGTCGATTCGTGGACATTTCAGCATATTCATGGGAGTGAGTTTTATGCTACGGATAACTGGGGAGTATTACTTGATTATTTCATCTCATCTGTCCATTCAAGTGCAGGCGCGTTTTGTATCCTGCTTTGAACATACTTCGTGTATTAACGCCATAGCAATCAAGATCTCTTCACATACTCTAGTCATCCATGGATCTTACATATCGGACGGTAGAATAATACTGTGGCTCGACGGTATTGTTATAGATATCGACGTCAACCCGCCTTCAATTAGTGTACATGGTTTCGTGTTTGTGAGGGTTTCAGTTGGTTTGTACGAGTTTAGACACAACGACTTAAAGATCTATATTAGAGTTGAAGGTCGGTATTTGAACCTTGGAATAAAGACTTCTCCACTTCTCTGCAACAGCTCGATTGGACTCCTTGGCGCGTGCGATCAAGACATTGTGACTTTATTGAAAGTCTTACACGCCACCAACTAACTGTTCTGGGAGTATGCACCTCAATAATAGCAGGCTGCCACGCCCCACGAACAGAAGTAACATCACGGCTTCTAAGATCAAAGAACTGTCAGCAAAAGTTAAGGTCCTTGCGTGTGATAGTCTGTTCGTGTATTCTTACAAAGAATTCAAAGAATACCGCGATGCTAATGCTGGTTACGCACTGTACTTCAATGGCACTGCTGTTGTAACAACAAGGGTCATCTATGAAGCGTTCCTGTCCAACGATATCACTATCGATTTGATGATAAATATTCAGCGCAACGGACTGATTTTCTCGTACGGCAAAGTAAAAACGTTGTATCTTACAAGTATTGGGGGGACATTCAGCATACATTACGGACATAACATCTACAGAACTAACATCACCATCGAGCTCAATGTATGGACACAGCTTAGCTTGGTCTATAGAAAATCTACAGGCAGGCTGCAGTTGTACTACTTCCTTACGGGTGGAATAGTTCAACGAATGGATATCTCGATTGAGGTGAATGTTCTGGTACCTGGAGGATATTTAGCGTTGTTTGGATGGTTTCCACCATTGGTAGGGAGCGGTTCACGGCCACCAAATATCTGTATTGGTTTTATAGATCAAGTTCGTATATGGACGCGTCACTTCCACCCTGCCCTAATTCAACAAATTTATAAGCGAGAAGTCCTGGTAAAGACTGTCGACCTTGCGCATGCGTGGAGATTCAACGAAGGCGAAGGGGTCCTCCCTATAGATACATTTGGTGATGTAAATTTTGAACTCACGACTTCACCTTGGATTGCACCGGCTTGGAAGTTCTCTGCTGCTATATTGAAGAAGCCATTTTTTGAGGCAAAGCCGAGTTATGGCTTTAGAAACGAATCGATGAAGAATGAGTCGGAGAAATTCTGTCATCGTCTGATTTTGACAGGCCCGCTTTTTACAGCTTGCGGTAGCCTTGGTAAAGGATTGTTAACGTTCTACTTCAGGTCTTGTCTGCAGCGTGTTGCGTCGTCTGGACAAATCAACGCCTCCATGGAAGTTATTATCACATTATCAGACTACTGCCAAACGGTGTTCTCTCTAGATATTTGGCCTGCAAAGTCACTGTGTAACGAATTTACTGGACGAGATTTCCCAATCTGGTACGGTCCCGAATGCAACCAAAAGTGTGATCATGGGGCTAAAGTTCTTCCAGGTACTTGTACTTGCCATCATGGATACTGGGGCAGCGACTGTTCCAAGGTGTGCCCAGGCGGTGCTGCAACACCGTGTCACAACAACGGCCAGTGCAGCACCCAAAGCGGACAATGTCAATGTGAGATAAACTGGACAGGGATTGATTGTAATACCTGTTCGAACGGATGGAAAGGGCGTGATTGCTCAATTGCTGTCGTTACGTTTCCGTCGCTGCAGGTTTTGTACGCCGTGACATCTTACAGTGGACGATTTGTTACTTTTGATGGCGTCAGCTACACCTTCGTCGCCATTGGAGAATTCAACGTCATTTACTCAATAGAACATCGTTTCATTTTGCAAATAAGACAAGTCCCAACCCTCCTTCATTCAGTCAGCATCAACGCTATTGCTTTAAGAGTTTCTACCACTGTCATATCCTTCCACGGTCCATATCTCACGGGAGAACTTCCGGTTATCTGGGTCGACGGTACTTCCTTCCCAATCACAGGCTTGGTTACTTACTTAGGTCCAGTCCATCTCGGAATACGGTTCTGGATAGAGTCACGTGATCGTTACGTCATTGCATGGAGTGACAATGTCATCATTCACATACGCGTAGACGGACGTTATCTCAGTTTCAAAGTCGACGTCAAAAAATCCTACTGCGCAAACTCAACTGGTCTTCTCGGCTCGTGTGACAACAATACAGAAAATGATCTAGGACATATACCTGTGGCAAACGCTACCCAAGACGATATCAATACCATTCTACCAGACAGGTTTAGGGCTAACGAGAGTGACAGCTTGTTTGTATTAGAATATGGTGTGTACAAAGAACTACGGAAACCAACTGGAGGTGTGTATGCGCTGACATTCAACAGCACAGGAGTCTCAACGAGTCCACTTCTACAAGCAATCATTAGTAACGTAGACCTTACTGTTGAGCTACTGTTTAAACCATGGAGTAATGGAGGAACAATCCTGTCATATGCTTACCTCAATACCTTTGCTGTTGTTATCGACACTACCATTAAAATATGTTTCGATCAACAAGTTCTTAATACTGGAATAACGATTCACATTGGTCATTGGAGTCACTTGTCGCTTGTGTGGTACCATAGGACAAAGGTTATTCAGCTTTATCACTTTGATTACAACGGCGTCATCACACGAGTTAAATACGAACTTCAAGTAAATCCATTCTTCCCTGGTGGGATCCTGACTGTAGGACAGTGGGAACTCTCCCCAGGCGACACCGAGCAACGTACCAAGGTGGCTTTTATAGGAGTCTTTGACGAGCTACGAATATGGCATCGAGCCTTTGATCCCATTTTGATTCAGCAGAATGCTGGAATGAATGTCCAGCCAGCGGACCCTGGACTCGGTGGACTGTGGAAGTTCAATGAAGGTGAAGGTGATGTCATTTATGATCTGGTTAATGGCGAGCATCTATACCTACCACGTTCGCCATGGCAACGCCCCACGTGGGTTTACTCTGATGCAGACGTAAAAGCAAACGTGACTTTAACATCGTCACGCTACTTTGACAGTAACAAGACCTTCGAGAAACAAGCTACAGCACTGTGTCACGAACTATTCTTCAGCAGCCAACTTCACAGCAGTTGCAAGAGTCTCAAGGCAGAGCTAGAGTTTCACTACAAGCTCTGTATACAAGACATCGGGGCAGCTGGACAACTATCATCTTCCATTAGCGCGGTAATAACATTTGCAGATCATTGTGAAGCTGTATTGAGTCTCTCTTATTGGCCCGCTCAGAAACTGTGTAACTCTATACCTGGAGCCCTATTTCCATATTGGATTGGTGACAACTGTGATGTTCCTTGTATATTTGGTAAAGCTCAAGATAATGACCGTAATGTTTGCCAATGCAATCACGGCTATTGGGGTACAGACTGTTCAAAGACTTGCCATGGAGGCGTACTCTCGACCTGCGGAAACCATGGCTACTGTGAGGAATTGACAGGACGGTGCATCTGTGAAGTCAACTGGCAAGGTACCGAAAACTGTACATCGTGTAGTAGAGGATGGTATGGAAGGGTATGTCAGTTTGCTGTAACTGTGGTTACCAGATCATCTCGCGCACTACAAATCGCATCCATTGGAAGTTATGGCTACTATAAGTCGTTCAGTGGCTTATGCTTTACTCATCGTACCCATGGAGAGTTCTACCTTCTGCGCTCGTCCATAGACAACTTCGTGATTCAAATACGGCGTGGGTTCTGCAGCGGCAGTCTGTATTCCACAACATGTACAGTTGCATTTGCGTTCAGTTTCAAGGAAGTAAGGATAACTATTAGAGCTCCCATCACAACTGTTTCAAGAACGCAAATCATATTTCCACTGATCTGGAGAAATGGACACCTCGTTCGTATTGATCACCTCACTCGTATTGGCGCGCATTTCGTCATGGTACGGATATCCAGCGTGGCTTACAGCATCACAGGGCCAAATGGAATCAGCTTTGTCATAACTGTTGGACAGAGTCTAGGATTGACTTTGAACATACCGGTAGCATACTGTCAGAACTCCACAGGTCTGCTTGGTACTTGTACTTACACCAACTTGAACAACACCTCAGCAGCTGAGAATGCATTTAAAGATCTTAGCGCGGGTTCAGTCGTTAACCAAGCAAATACGCTATTCCATTATGTTTATAAACTTTACCATGAACATCGGATCATAACTGGCGCGGGACTCTGCGTGCGCTTTACGGACAGTTTCGTCATCTCAAAGCCTCTGGTCATCTTACGAGTCCGAGTGCTAACACTAGAACTTCTTGTACGGATTAGAAACTATGGCGGAGTAATTCTATCCTTTGTGAAAGTTAACACTTTTGCGGTTATCAACGAAAGAACGTTGAAGATAGCTTATCGAAATCAGGTGTTTGATACAAGAATCTCGTTGGAGATCCAGAAATGGAACCAAATATCTCTAGTCTATTACCAACTTACTGGAAAACTCGAGGTGTACTGCTTCAACCATGTCGGTGCACTTAGTGTTAGAGTTATCATGCTGGACAGAGTTGTTTGCTTCAAGAGGAGTGCTTGCCCTTGGACAATGGCTACCATCAACCCTACCAACTCAACCACCTGATTCGGTATTCTACGGTGATATCGATGAAGTCAAAATGTGGGGACGCAGAACTAATCCTGACATGGTAAAGCGGAATCAAAAACTGAATGTCGTTCCTGGTGCTTATCCGGATTTATTACATCTTTGGAAAATGAATGAAGTGGAAGGAGGTGTTGTCAAGGACAGTGCAGGAGATGATAATCTTTACTTAAAGAAATTCCATGAACCCGAGAGAGATTTCTCTGACGCTGATATACCTACAATTGATCCAGAAGAAAAACTAACTCGAAATAAGACCCTTGAGAAAAAGGATCGGGACTTTTGTAGGGACACTATACTCGAAGGTCCTCTTCATGAAAACTGCTTGCAATTAGGAGAACCGTTGGCGCAGTCCTACTACAACACTTGCTTGCACGATATATCTTTATCAGGGGACTCCGAGTCGGCCATTGATACTGTTATAGCCTTTGCAGACTATTGTCAAAAAGCTTTGGATTTGAAAGAATGGCCTGCTCGTAAACTGTGCAATCGTTTCAAACGCAAAAGGTTTCCCAATTGGATCGGTCATCTTTGTGAAAAGAAGTGTGTTTTCGGTTATCCAAACACTTCAAGAGTCAACGCTCGGGAAGTAGCTTGTAAATGCGAGAGAGGATACTGGGGAGAAGACTGTTCGAAGCTTTGCGCCGGTGGACTGTTTAACATTTGTAACAGTCGTGGTTCATGTGATGTTACAAGTGGAGAATGTCATTGCTCTTATAAGTGGAATGGTACAGTGCAAGGTGACAATTCTTCATCGTTTGACCTCCCTTGTTCCACGTGCACAGACGGCTGGATTGGCACGGATTGTTCTATAGCAATACAGCAAACGGAAAAGAAGCGGGAGCAGTCTTCAATGTCCATCAACTTTGGTGATCCGCACTTTACAACAGTGGACGGCGTGAATTATAATTTTGAAGTACCAGGCGCCTATCAGTTGTTAAACTACAATTTGTTTTCTGCCCAGCTTCTTCAACTACCATGTAACAACAGAGTGTCTTGTCGAAGAATCGCTGAAATCGCCATAAAGACAGCTGATTTTGTGATTTCAGTAAAATACAATAACATAACCACAGTTGAAACCAGACTTATAGATTACACACCTAGAGCAAAGTACAAATCGGCTGCACTGGAAACCTCGAAAAAGGCTGAAAACTACGTGGTTCTTCCTTCTACCCAAGAGTCCAAACCCAAATATCGTTGGTTAACTGCTGACATACTCGAAGTGTATTTCAAGAAGGATGAAGCGATATATATTCTTGTTTACAACGGGACCCTGGGCGTGGCTGTCGAACTTCCTTCAGAACAACGAGATGAAACGCAAGGCTTGTGTGGACAAGTGACTGGTAAAATGATTACAAGCTTGAGAGAGATGCAAGGAACGCCTAACGCAACTCAATTAAACCAAAATTACATCGATGGAAGGTTGTCTTCCTCGCAACGAGTTGATCCTAAGGACATTGCGTTGACAAGTTCATTTGCTAGACAGTCGATTACAGCTGCGGGATTTACAATGGTTTTCACTGAAAGCTATCTCACCTATGCTATGGATTCTAATTTCCCAGTTCTTGCAGAGTTCACGTTTGAGCTTTGGGTCTGCTTGGTGAATGCGTTGTCTTCAGTGTCTGAATTGTGTTCTACATCGAAGATCAATGGAACAGCCATTAACAACAGACATGTTATGCTCTCTGTGTCCACAGACTCTAGTAACTTTGCACTGCTGTACGACAAGACGATTCGATTTGTATGGAATGGCAGTGAGACCAAGACGAATCTAAGTATAGCTGAAGGTGTCTGGACACACATCGCTTTGACATGGCGTTCCAACGATGGGCGTGTCAACATTATTACTTCATCAAGCGGTGCTGTCTCCAGTGAAGACAAGTTCGGCATCCATGTTGGTCAAACAGTTATTCCTGGAGGTTTCTTGGTATTGGGAAGGTACATGAACGAAGGCAGCATCGTTGAAGGATATATTCTTCGCGGCGCATTAGATGAGTTGAGAGTATGGCAATATGCGAAAAACAACCAGGATGTACTTGCACTGAGAAATAAAAAGTTCGATCACTACCACGATGGACTTCTTATCAACCTACCAATAGATGAAGGGTATGGAAGTGTTGCCCAAGCCTGGATGTACAATCCTGTCAACATCTCTATAGCATCCTCGAACCCAAAACCTAGAGATGATCTCGGCTGGAAGATCACTTTCACAGGACATCCCGAAGATGTTGCACCAGTTTGGCTGGCGTCTGGAGTTACACTCAACCCACTTACAAACTACTCGGTGTCTTTCAGAAATGCAAGTATCCGAGAAGAGGCAATAAAGATCTGTCACAAGTGGTTTTACACTGGTAACGTACAGGGACATTGTAGCTCAGCGCTTGTTCCTCAAGCTCGGTTTTATTACGAAGCCTGTATTGCTGATGTTGCTGACACCGGTAACTTGGCTCATCATAAGTTGTCAGTCAGTCTATTTGGATTGTACTGTCAGAGAGTACTTAACATAAAAGAGTGTCTACTACATGGTACTTTTGATGCGTTTCCACCCTGTAAGAAAACGAAGAAAAAAACGGAGATTCCAGTCGTTGTCATCGTAACATCCATCGTTGTGGTCCTTTTTATATTTTTATATTTTGTCTAGTGCTTCTAATCTTCTTGTGCAGAAGAAGAAAACATAAAAAGGACCTCGATAGCAAACAGCACGATGAGCACGAAGGTCTGCGAATGTACACCATGTCGGGACAAAGAAGTGATTTCTACGAAATGAAAACAGATCCTGATGAGATTGCAGTAGAACCAACACAAGCCAGCTCTGCTGCAGCGTCGGGGCGGGGAAAGCTTCCTACGAAATCCAGAAAGATATCATTTTCAAGAAAGAACAGCAAGAACGAAAAAGATACCAGCGCAAAAGTATTAATGTACGGACATGACTCTGACTCAGAATCTCCATCAGAATCAGACCGTGGAGCAAGCTCTACTCGAGCAACAGGGCGAGGAAAGGTTTCTCCCAAGAAATCCAAAATCATTTCCAGGAAGACCAGCAAAATCGAAAACGATCAAGATCCGGCAAAGGTGTTGATGCGCGGAAGTGATTCTGACCAAGAACAAAGAGTGAAAACAAGCAAAACAGGCCCCAGTAAAAGTTTACTAATGTACCACTCTGATTCTGATTCTGGAGATGATGATGTCGACATAGGTGCGAAATCCAACAAATCCTACACACATTCCGTTTCGTCTACAGAAGATAAACAAAGATCGAACACTGGTTTTCTACCAGGGATCAAAACGGACGACGGTCACTATGATTATCCATCCATGAAAACTTTTGAAACAGGTCTATAAATGTCATGAATCAATACCTTGGCGGTTCTACAACTAATGTGAATAATCACGTGATGCTTTCAGTCACGTGACACAAGAGAAAGAAACCGCTGACCAAGAATCAATCACAAGCAAAACCATAAAGGCAAGAAGATTTGACGCGTCCCCAAGATAAAATATAATTATCTATATTGGCAAGTAGTGGAACTCAAATTTAGATAAATGTCCCTTTGATATGATCCTCTTAGTTTTCTAATTGCTGTAGTTGTGTGTGTATATTGGCTTTGCAATTCAAAGGTGTTTTCATTATATAACTAATACCCCATTCACACCAAACCTTGTTTAGTTAAACTAAGCTTATTCTCGCTTCTCTAATTCGAGGGCATTTAATTTCACAAGAATCAAACTACCTGGAATTTATACTGTGCAACATAAAGGACAGTTTACCAGCAGTTTATGCCAAAAGTTTCATGGCATCTGTAGATAATTTTCTAAACCTGTTTAGTTAAACCACCTTAAACCATGTTTAAGCCTTGGTGTGAATGGGGTATAAGACTAGTTAAATAGCAAAAATATTGTTCAAAAGTATTATAGGTAAATAACTAAATAGTAGAATTAACAACAAATTAGTGCTTATAGAATCGACAGAGCAGTATACTGATGCTTTGTCGGGCTTCCTGTGGTACGCAGAGGCCCTAGCGAAAGTGACTGGAATAAGAAGAAAACTGACTGAAATATATTTGTTAATATCACTTTATTGTTACCATAATGCAAATACCCTGTGGCAGTTGTTATTATTCGTTTTAAAGAGCCACTCTTCCTTTACATTTCCTAAAGCTTATCAATTTGCCAAACACGTCAAAGAAAGCGAGATGGGCACTCGCCAATCTTTACCTATCAGCCTAATTTTAGAACTAAGTATTCGTGTTGATTTAGTTTTTGATAAGCGTCTTAGGTAGACGTCCGGTTTTCCGTTTTTCTATCGACTTTCGTAACTTAAAATAGATTAATCTTAGTTCTTACTGACATTATTACTAGTAAGTAATACATCAAGTAAGTACCAATTTTGACTTGAAAAGATTGGACTATCTTATAAGCAGAGTGAAAGATGATTTTGCTAATTTGTGCTACCTACAAACTTAGCTGCTTTTAGATGAATTAATTAATAAATTCTAGTTAAGTAAAGGAATCATACGTTTTTATTTTTCAAGTAAACAGTAAGATTTAAATAAAGATATCATTTAGATTTATTCAGGTTATCTAATTCATTTTGCCGACATTCTGTCGTGCGCGCGCGTGCGCGCGCGTGTGTGTCTTTTAACTTCTTGGACATTTTATTCTCCTGTTTCTCTGTACTTTCTTTCTTCGTTTTTCTTTCTTATTTTCTTTCTTTTTATATTCCTTTTTCTCAGTTCACTGCGTGGTTGTTCTTATATCACTGAGATAACACGTAACAGCGTCAGTTGATTTTGGCATTTCAGTGTCAAACAAAATTGTCACGATTAATGGGAAATGCGCCGACTACGAGATACCAGGCCAATGACAGTTGCCTTCCGATTTAGCAGGATATTTCACAAAACATTGCACGTTCATTAGTTAAATATTTTATTTCTTTATCATTATCGAGCGTTTTTGAGATGTTTTACTTTCTCCCAAGTAATAAGATTCAAAGTTAAGGCGACGTGGAAAATACATCAATTATCTTACAGTCTGATGAGTATTGGGTGTTTAGAATGTAGTGTGTGAGAGAGCAATTTCTGAACGTCCAACGTCAGCTCGTAAGCAGTTTTGAAAAATACCAAGTAAACTGACTTTCGCCTGAAATCAACATCTTTCTTTCGTGAGATTTTCACAACTGAAGCGATGTTATCAGGTGAGAGTGTTAACTTTGGAGGATTTGTTCACTGTACTGTAGATTGTGTCACTCAACAGGGCCGTACACAACCCAAAATTCAAGGGGGGGCAAGTATGTATTTTTAAAACAGCAAAAAATAAATAAAAATAGATCAGTTCTCAGTACTTTTTGGTATCTTTTTCGCCTTGCTAGGGGAACAACTGCCAAACCCCCCCCCCCCTGTGCTGTGTACGGTCCTGATCAAACTTCGCTTGGAACCGGCGTTGCTGGTGTTCAGTAAAGTACTCGTTTATGCACATCCCCGTATAGCCGATATAGGGTAGAACCCCACCGGCCCCCCTACCACCGAAAATGAAGCAAATGCCCCATGCAGTCACATGTAAGGCCTAAACAACGCTTTCGCATCAAGTCTAGCACCAATCAAATTTATATATATATATATATACAGTTTGGTCAACAAAAATCTATAAGTAATAATAATTTAGTGAATATAAAGATGTTGTCTTGATAAAATCCTGTACGAGTCACTTTGTTCTACTGATGCATGTTTACATGATTATTTCTGATCTAGTTTTTAAGGGGAAATTAATTTACCGGATCCACGTCGAGAAAATCGCCCTTTTTCTATTGCGTGATATGTTCACTTCAAATTGTCTTCGTGGATTCTAGATACAAAAATAATCCCACTCATTTCCCATTCATTTCACTTTTATGTTCAAAATAGACAAGTGTTTTTTTCCGAATTGCATTCCTTTGGCATCCCATAATATCACCGTTCATCGCTTCCTTCGTTCCTTGTATCATTTGCATTTCTACTGGTGTGCTACTCCGAGACGTAAATAATGAGGGTTTATCATGTAATTTCCAAACTCATAGGACAGAAATTTTAAAGGTTTTCATACAAAATTTCGATTTTTGAAAATTCATATCTTCGCAATTTGTGAAGCGATCTTTTCCAAACTTCACATTGTTACTCATTTCAACGAGCTCTTTCCAGCTATGATAATCATTTTTCTGTCCTATGTCTCCTATAAGTTTTGAAATTACGTGATAAACCCTCAGTGGAACGGTTATTCGGCACGAAACCCTTTGAACGCCGATGCACCCCCGAAGCATCTATACGGCTTTTGGTCGTACCGTCAGTATACCTCGGGGAATCACATTGATAACATCTATAATTTCAATCTGTTTCACTAGTGCTACGCGGCCTCCTTTCCTAGTATTGTGTATATGTTATTTGCCGCGAATTTCCATCTAAATTACCCATAGACTGTGCTTCCAGTCAGACAGTCTGGCCTTGTAGCACAGCTGGTTGATCGAGCATCGGGGGTTCGAATCCCATCGGTGGGGTCAGATATGTGTTCTCTTTCTCCTTTCTTTCTAGCGCTAAACTCAGAAGAACTTTATGGCTATCTTTATAGCACTTTTACTTTCTCTATCAATAACGAGCTGACTTGTTGGGTTTACAAGTCGCCCCGAAGCGTCAGATACTTAGTCCTCTGTTCGTGCCCTATACCCCGGGGGATCACATTGATTGCAATTACAGAATACCATATACAGAGCATATTAATGTATTTATGCCGGTTGTTCCTCAAGGTTGATCTCTTGGACCACTTACCATCAGTTACCGACACGATATATCATACAGGAAAGTATCTGAAGAGAGTTGCGCGCCAACTGGAGTGTTAATTTCCAAACTCGAGAATTGAAAACTGAAAATATTTTTACATAAACAATATTTTTAATTCCCATGAATCACCGTGTCGTTATATTCTTATATTGAGATCAGTGATTATTATCTCTCCTCTAACGCTTCCAACATCCATAAATATCTCAATGCAACTGTGTTCTCTGCGGTGGTGAATTCAAATCATGTCCCGTCCTCGACCAGCTCCAACACTGAGTATTTGTTGATTTTTTTCTTCGTTCGGGGAAATTCTGTCTACTCAGTATAAAACATTACATCAACCACCATTTAAAACATCACTATTCTAACTTGTTGTACTGTCGGCAATGCAGCAGTAAGTACAGTAATGACTGGTCAGTAGATAAGATTAATTATAGTAACAATGATAATCGGCTTGATTATCACCCATGCACTATCACTCGCTATTAGGATGTCGAATGGTCCCCGCAAATTAAAAGTCAGAGTCTCGCAAAATTTCGGTCAAATTTCGCGGGTCTCGTTTTCTCCCAAAAAGCCGTCTCAGAGTCTCGAATTTTGAAAACAAAGGAAATCGGTAAAAAATCATCTCGGGCTCGCAAAAATGTAGCTTGTCTCGGAATCTCGCAAAGCCTCGCATTGACCATTCGATAACCCTGCTCTTCCGATCAAGAAACAATATCCCGACCTCAATTTATTTTCCTGTAAATTGTATACTCAGTTATCTGCATGGTTTCCCTTCACGGGTCTTGACAGTTCGAGATGGAGCTAGTGCTCTCGCTAGAAATGAACGGAATGTTCGTCCGGCCACACCTTTCTCACTTCTTCCATCCTTTTCCATTTCTTCCCATTTTATGGAAATGATAAGCGAAGTGAGTCTGAATGTCTGTCTCAATCGCGGCATTTATTTTCTATTTCACTAATTCGGCACGGCCCCCACGAAGATTTCATACTTACAACAAATATCATTAGCCTGCGCACCATGTGACTAGTATATTGCCTTACAGACACGGATCTGATCTGATATAGATTAAAGATCAATTTTGACCTGATACAAATCGGCGTACAAGCTACAGAGTTGAATTAATCATCAATGAGTGAAAATAAATACTGCCCTGAAGGAATACTTTGCTAGGAAAGTCATTATGTAAACTATGCATTAATAGA
Organism: Actinostola sp. cb2023; assembly: GCA_033675265.1. NCBI lineage: Eukaryota > Metazoa > Cnidaria > Anthozoa > Actiniaria > Actinostolidae > Actinostola > Actinostola sp. cb2023. The sequence continues at coordinate 286,237 of JAUJYZ010000004.1, read as the reverse complement.
TGAAATCTCATCCGATCGGTTTTAATATATTTACGATCGATAACAATCACATCAGTTTTAAGAGGAGACTAATAGAAAGAAAGAAAAGAAACACAAAACACGGTTACTATACCCTAATGGTTATTGGCTTAATTCGTCCGGCCAAATAATTACCTTTTCGCCACGAATATCTACGAACAATTCCACGAATATTTTTCTCTCTCGAATTTCTTCAAAATTGTGGCTTATTTGCCGTACAGTCAGGCGTCTAGCTTTGTGAGTCTCTTTCTATGAAGAGGTTTACCTCAGTTCAACCCTTCGCTTAGTAAAAATTGGCGGTGAAAACACTTGAAAGCTCACAAGTCCTAGGTTTTGAGTTTAAGGTTAGCTAAATTAATAAGCTTAGCCGCTTGAAAAGCTTTCATAGAAGTTACTTGAGAGATAAACATGTCAGGGTTGCGAACTGAGCTGGCGTTTTATGACTGTGAATCTAGAATTCAGTCTCATAACCTTAGGGTTGTTATGTTATCCGCATCAAATTAAAGAAGTTTTCTATCGTCGTTACGTTGTCAAGAAAACCAAATCAGTTGTCGTCTTCAGTTTGAGCCTTTACATGAGATTCTATCGTTGCCTTGTCAATCTTCTGGGAATGGCGTTTTCCTCTTGTTCTTTTTCTCTGATTCACGTTGTGTTTGTGTAAAGTACGCAATGCAAATGAAAACGAAACAGTTTGTAAATCAACAATGTCAAATTTTAATTACCAATATTTTTTCAGAATTTATCGGTAATTGGTATCATAAAACCAATTTTTTTTTTCCGACAAATGTCGTCCAGAAGCGCGAAGCTCGTTCAAAATACGAATGCTAAATATTACAATGAGCCTAAAATCTCTCAAAAACACTTTGTTCTAACTGAAGTTTTTAATTTATTTCCACTGACCTCTCTATGATATTTCCATATGGTCAGTGGTGAGTTTGGTTACGTGACTACTCCATCTTCCCTGTCAACCGGCAGACATGCAAGCAACTCCCGCTCATCTTATGAAGATAACTTTTGCTTGTCAGTTTACAATTTGACGTTTACTTGTCGCTCAAAGCTGCTCTGAAACACTAAAAAGCAACTTTCTTTACGCCATGAATTAACCATTTAATTATTTCCATATTTACACGTCTTCTTACGAGGAAGATGACAACATTATCTGATCACTGAAGAACTTAGTAGCTTTCTTGATCATCAGCTTGTGGCCGGGCCGGATGGTAGACTTTTTGAGAGAACTTTGAAGAGCACAATGTCACCTTATAGCTGTAAAACTAGGCTGCGGTCTCGGTTAGTCTCCAGGAGTTCTTCAACTGTAAAAGGTTTGCTCATCCTCAACTACTGAAAGGATATCATTATAAAGGCGTGAGAATGTAAGAGCTTCTCAAAATCCATTATTTGATGCTTCGGGCAGCTTAAAATAGTCTTGAGTTAATATTGGAATAAAAAAACATTTATAACAGAATCAGGAAGCACATTACTGTAAACGGGAAGACATCGAAAATAGGCGTTTTTGTGACTTTATTCGTATCATATTTTAAGTCCTACGTATGGCTATAATTAGTATAATTAGTAGTCAGTGCTTCCTCAAAATGGAGCCGATTTTCCATTTCATAGAAGTTTTGATAATATGTTTTTGAAATAATAAAATTTGGCCGGGCTGTGATGAATCGTTAATGAGTGTAGATTTTACACACACCGATGTTGTATCGACCTAGTTAAACACTGATTTTCAATTTATAAAATATTAACAATTTCAGTTTAACCTCAATTATTTTCGGTTTTATGATATAATATAGGTTCTTTGTATACTAATGGACATCTTCTTCGTCAAATGTTCGTTCTCATGGTTCAGCGGAAACTGTTGCACTATATTTATTTACCGATCTAGATTATGATTCCACAGTTTATATCGCTTTTTAGGAGCATCAGAGTGTTTGTTTAGCATTTACAAAGCACAAGCTTTTTGAAAGCCATAGCATAAAACCTGCTCATAGTTCCATAGCAAAGCGGATGCAAAGCACTCGGAAAACACGAGAGCAGTAGAAAGAATTTTCGCAGGATAAACGTGTATTTCCAGTGAGGTGAAACGGCCTTAAACAACTCCAGAATATAGAAGATCTGGAAAGGCAAGTAAAACATGATAAAAATGAGAACTATGATGTAAAACATCCTCGTTAAGTCGCCCTCTTGGTCGAGTAACGCTTTAACTTCAGGCTTCTCTCTAGTGTTTTGGTCCGCCTCTTGAGCGCGACTGATTATTTCCTGAAGTGGGACCATTTGGTGGATAGTAGGAGGTGACGAGGTCCTGTGAACGTCCATGTTGTAGTCAGTGACTCGTGTGTTGGACTGAGTAGAGTCGACTCTTGCCCGCGCATTTCTGATGATGCTTCGTACTTGTTTCTTGATCTTTACAGTCACAGCACCGTAGGATAGAATCATGATCACGACTTGTATTACAAAACAAAGAAAAATCCGCGTGATGCTGTACCTTTTAGATGTGTCTTTGAACCAGCTCTTGGCTGTGTCGCCAGGATACCTCTCAATGCAGTACGCAACGGCAGCGTGAGTATTCGTCGCGTCAAAGTGAATCACTTTGTGATAGATGTACAACGGGGCACTTACAGCGAAGGCAAACAGCCAAATGCCGCAGATCACAAGTCTGACTCCTCGCTTTGACGATGGGAAGTTCATTCCTATGTCCGTGACGACTTGATATCGCCGTATTGATATAATAGCAATAGTAGTAGTAACTACAGTCACAGAAGTAGTTTGTAGAGGAAAAATTAAATGACAGAGAAAATCTCCAAATACCCAGGTTCGAAGTTCAATGTAGGTCACAGTAAATATTGTACAAATAGCACTGATAATTTCACCAACTGCTAAATTTGTTACTAAACAATAAACAAATGGCTTGTACCGTTTCCCGAGAATCGCTTTGATAACCATGAAGTTTCCAACGATCGCCGCTAGCAGCACAACACCGAACATCGCCAGTCGAAATATTCTGAGTTCTTCGGGTTCTTGATAAGGCATGTTTCGTGATGAGCGTGCGGAGTTGCAAGATGCGTTAACACACTCTGGAGTACTCGAGTTGTTGAATGCTGCCGACATAATTCGTTTTGGAAGTGTCTCTCTTAGCTGACAGTTCAATATAGAACGAGTTCTCTCTTCTGTGAATGCCGGGGTGAATGATAGTTTTGATGCTCACAGTTGATCATTTAGGCGTTCATTATATTACTACACGGGCACTCACATTTATACGAGGATGTTTCCAAATTCCAAGCCGGTCTGCACCACGCAACTACCGTAGCACAGGCGCCAAGCTGATTGCAGTCTATTTTGACGCTTTAAATTGTGATGCTTTGACGAGTAGTTGTACCAGGATGTTTTACGTAAGTACCCCTAGGCTAATTGTGTTGGCTGTGCATCCGGTCGCATCATATAAGTCTTTCATCGATGGTTTCAGTTTCACATATGTATATATATATATAGCCTGACAAAAGCTTTTGTCTGCATACATTGAATATTTTAAGACATGGATTTGCGGCTAGAGAAACACGTCTGCCCGCGTTGCCACTAAACGACGTAACTAACCAGCCTCTTGACTTCTCTGAGCTAAAACGATGTAGTTCAATGATTTGGTTGACTTCTTATCGATGATCAAAGGGAAAACAACACAACGTCACTCAAAACAATATTTACCGTAACAGGTGTAACGGGGGAACAGAGTATCTCAATTATACAAGTTGTATATCGTTTATGTCAGTAGGACTTCCAAACAATACCATGACGGCTTACGTGGTTGCTATGCCTACAAGCCATTCATATGTTTTCGTGCGTCCTCGGGCTGCGAAACAAACGAGTCGATTGTCCGCCGGTTCGACTAGGTCTCAGCACCACTTATCGATAGTTTACTGTCAGTGGCAGGTGTGTCACACCTCCATTAACAATATTCTGACAGTTCAGGATAGACTGCCTGTGTTTATCGGTTAGCTACGATAGTATGTATTGGACTGACACTATATAGTATATCACTGCGGACGGAATTCGTAGTCCGTAATCCAAAGTCCAAGGTTACGCTTCCATTAATTTGTTCACTGATCGGCCCCAACTGAAAATCAATTAATATCAGATTTTACGGCTATTTTAGAGTACATTTTGCGGGGTAGGTTGACCAGAGTACGTGGTCGTAAAACAGAGGTCCGTACGTCTAGTGACGTTGTCGACTACTGCATTCACCAGTCAGTTATCCCGGCTCAGTATTGTATAGCCGCTTACGTGCTCTTTTATAGCAAGAAGAGCAAGAGATAATTCCAAGACAAGTATAATTGCGAAAATGTACTCAAGTCGTTCTAACCACATCGGTAATCCAATTATATAGTAAACGAGCCACAAGACAGAAGTCACTTTTTAGACTGGAAGGGAAATGAGACCATCTACCATCAATTTAGCATAACTAGTTTACGTACGTAGATACAATCTCCGGCCAAGATGACATCATGGCCGACATGCCCTTAATTACTTACATGCCTGATTAAAAGGACCGAGCCTTCATCGACAGCATAAGTACCCTGACAGGAACTCCGGCGTGAAATTGATAACTCACGATCTGTTTTTTTATCAATTTCTTTATCGAGGTTAAACATTTTATCATTCAAGAAAATCTAGTAGTTTCTTACCTCGCTTTTTTTCTACTCACTAGTTTTATCATTCGTATAGGTGTTGTATAGGTTACATTTGATGTATACGAAAACATTTTAAATTCTAGACATGTCATTTATCAAATGTGCTCTACGATCTTTTGTTGTATACGGGTGTTATATCTACATTATCGATGATGTCAAAGGGCAGCGGAGAGCTAATCAGCAGCATTACAAAGCTGGAAGCTATTTGTAGTATATCATATTCCATGCTTTTCTATTTTCAGTTTTCGGAAGTATATGCATAATTGTTGTTCTGTTTGTTTTTCCTCTCTCTCTCCCTCTCCCTCTCTCTCTCATTCATTCATTCATTCATTCATTCATTCATTCTCTCTCTCCCTCTCTCATTCGTTCATTCATTCATTCATTCTCTCTCTCTCTCACTCGTTTTTAAATATCAATCTTGCATAATATTTCCCGTGTATTGCTTGCTGTTGAATCAGCTGAAGTATTTTTATTTTGTTTCACATTGAAGCAGAGCTACTATTTTGTGCGTGTTTACTATTTATTATCATTATTATTTTATTTCTGCTTCATATAATTCCCAATAAAGCTGTTATAACTTTCTCAACCCTTCCCCCTTCTCTCTCTTAAACCTTGCATATGGTTTCCGGGGTATTTCTGCTATATCGAAAAGTATTCTTTTGTTTTCTATCAAAGGTGCTACAATGTTAAGATCGATATTGTTTTTCTCACTCATGAAAAAAATGTCAAGTTAAAAATAAAATTCGCATTGTTTGAACTTTCAAAATCATATTGAAGCCATCATATTTTGTTTTTTCCCTAAAACTGCAGGATTGGCAACCACTCTCCCTAATTCCCACCACCCACGAGATTAGCTTAAAGGATGTTTTTGTTTGATTGATTTGTGTTTTCCTCGAGGAAGGTTAGCCATGTTTTGATAATCGCTGCTAATGTCATTTGTCTTCCCTGTTCCTTGTTTCTATATAATATATTTCCTGAATTATTTACAAACATCACTCAACTCAGGTCAATTATTAGCTTCGTTTGATGTGAGACGATTTGAGCACGTTTCAACACTGCTCAGATGCATGGTATCGTCGGTCTTTGTTCCGTCAGAAAGTTTCTGGCGCACGCCGTATAATGGCCCAATTATTGTGGGACCAGTTGGTCTGGTATTAATTGACGTCCGTGAAATTCAATTGTTTTAGTGGCACGAAAAGACTTTATAAAGCCATCACTTAATTGGAATTTTATTTTTAGAATGGTTTTGGATGTCGCGGTTAACAATACAATCGATTATCAATGAGGTTTTTTCATGTAATTTTTGTTTTCTTCGCTTGTTTCCTTCCCAGTATTTTGCGTTCTTCTTTCCTCGCATTCTTTCCCTTCTTCACATTTTTGTTATATGTTTCCTTCCTTCGATTTTTTCATTTAGCTGCTTTTCTTCCTCCATTTTTTATTTCATTTTTCAGCCATTTCTTTCTCATTCTTTCATTCATCCACCACCACCATCTTTCCTCGCCAGTATACTAATTTCTCTCTCAAAGTTGGATCTCTCACTTTCTTTCGTTCGGTTGTCTTTCAGCTCTTTTTTGAGCCGCGCGCTATATCGCTCAAAACGATAGCGCGCAGTGTAGCAAGGGATAACGAAGATGTGTTAACCGTGCATCAGTGATTTTATACGTTGACCAGACAGTTTGTACTTAGAATACCATGTTCACAAATGATTATGGTTCTTGGCAAGGCTGAATGCAAACCGCTTGTGAACTATTACGTCATTATTTGGATTAGGAAAAAGATAAAGAAATCACTAATCTAAAGACATTCGTCGATGACCGGAAGAGAAAATAAAACTATTTTTCCATAAAAAAAAGCTGTGTAGAAAATCTATGTGAAAGTGGGAAAGATCTGAAGGTCGCTAATAACAGAAGTAAGCAGTAGATTTAACTGCGCATCCTAGAACACAAACTGGCAATGTCGCATATAAGCTGGATCAAGATGGATTGGAAATGGTCGTGATGATTGACCCACAGTAAAACTGAATCAACAGTTGGAAATAGAAAGAAATATTTGGTCAAAATCAGCGTTTTGCTATTTGCTTAAAAGTGTTGGTGATCTCTAAAATCAACAGTAAATGTATGTCAGAAATCGTGTTTTTCTCATTTTTGGCCCTACTGGTTGTTCCAGCTGTCTAGAATCTTTACCAATGTCACTTTTTGAAGAAAGGCAAGGATTGCACGTAAAAAAATCTGTACATTTAACGAATTTAGAGATGGTTCCCTCAGAAATACATGGCGCAGCACTTCATTACAGTAAATGTATGGCAGAAATCGTGTTTTTCTAATTTTTGGCCCTACTGGTTGTTCCAGCTGTCTAGAATCTTTACCAATGTCACTTTTTGAAGAAAGGCAAGGATTGCACGTAAAAAAATCTGTACATTTAACGAATTTAGAGACGGTTCCCTCAGAAATACATGACGCAGCAATTTCATTACAGTAAATGTATGGCAGAAATCGTGTTTTTCTCATTTTTGGCCCTACTGGTTGTTCCAGCTGTCTAGAATCTTTACCAATGTGATTTTTTGAAGAAAGGTAAGGATTGTACGAAACAAAATCTGAACATTTAACGAATTTAGAGATGGGCCTCTCAGAAATGCATGGCGCAGCAATTTCATTACTGTAAATGTATGGCAGAAATCGTGTTTTTCTCATTTTTGGCCCTACTGGTTGTTCCAGCTGTCTAGAATCTTTACCAATGTGATTTTTTGAAGAAAGGCAAGGATTGTACGTAAAAAACACTGGACATTTAACAAATTTAGAGATGGTTCTCTCAGAAATACATGGCGCAGCAATTTCATTACAGTAAATGTATGGCAGAAATCGTGTTTTTCTCATTTTTGGCCCTACTGGTTGTTCCAGCTGTCTAGAATCTTTACCAATGTGATTTTATGAAGAAAGGCAAGGATTGTACGAAACAAAATCTGAACATTTAACGAATTTAAAAATGGGTCTCTCAGAAATGCATGGCGCAGCAATTTCATTACTTTAAATGTATGGCAGAAATCGTGTTTTTCTCATTTTTGGCCCTACTGGTTGTCCCAACTGTCTAGAATCTTTACCAATGTGATTTTTTGAAGAAAGGCAAGGATTGTACGAAACAAAATCTGAACATTTAACGAATTTAAAGATGGGTCTCTCAGAAATGCATGGCGCAGCAATTTCATTACTTTAAATGTATGGCAGAAATCGTGTTTTTCTCATTTTTGGCCCTACTGGTTGTTCCAGCTGTCTAGAATCTTTACCAATGTCATTTTTTGAAGAAAGGCAAAGATTGTACGTAAAAAATCTGGATATTTAACGAATTTAGAGATGGGTCTCTCAGAAATACATGGCGCAGCAATTTCATTACAGTAAATGTATGGCAGAAATCGTGTTTTTCTCATTTTTGGCCCTACTGGTTGTCCCAGCTGTCTAGAATCTTTACCAATGTGATTTTTTGAAGAAAGGCGAGGATTGTACGAAACAAAATCTGAACATTTAACGAATTTAGAGATGGGTCTCTCAGAAATACATGGCGCAGCAATTTCATTACTGTAAATGTATGGCAGAAATCGTGTTTTTCTCATTTTTGGCCCTACTGGTTGTTCCAGCTGTCTAGAATCTTTACCATGTGATTTTTTTAAGAAAGGCAAGGATTGTACGAAACAAAATCTGAACATTTAACGAATTTAGAGATGGGTCTCTCAGAAATGCATGGCGCAGCAATTTCATTACTGTAAATGTATGGCAGAAATCGTGTTTTTCTCATTTTTGGCCCTACTGGTTGTTCCAGCTGTCTAGAATCTTTACCAATGTGATTTTTTGAAGAAAGGCAAGGATTGTACGAAACAAAATCTGAACATTTAACGAATTTAGAGATGGTTCTCTCAGAAATGCATGGCGCAGCAATTTCATTACAGTAAATGTATGGCAGAAATCGTGTTTTTCTCATTTTTGGCCCTACTGGTTGTTCCAGCTGTCTAGAATCTTTACCAATGTGATTTTTTGAAGAAAGGCAAGGATTGTATGTAAAAAAATCTGGACATTTAACGAATTTAGAGATGGGTCTCTCAGAAATACATGGCGCAGCAATTTCATTACAGTAAATGTATGGCAGAAATCGTGTTTTTCTCATTTTTGGCCCTACTGGTTGTTCCAGCTGTCTAGAATCTTTACCAATGTGATTTTTTGAAGAGAGGCAAGGATCGTACGTAAACAAATCTGGACATTTAACGAATTTAGAGATGGGTCCCTCAGAAATACATGGCGCAGCAATTTCATTACAGTAAATGTATGGCAGAAATCGTGTTTTTCTCATTTTTGGCCCTACTAGTTGTTGTTCCAGCTGTCTAGAATCTTTACCAATGTGATTTTTTGAAGAAAAGCAAGGATTGTACGAAACAAAATCTGAACATTTAACGAATTTAGAGATGGGTCTCTCAGAAATGCATGGCGCAGCAATTTCATTACTGTAAATGTATGGCAGAAATCGTGTTTTTCTCATTTTTGGCCCTACTGGTTGTTCCAGCTGTCTAGAATCTTTACCAATGTGATTTTTTGAAGAGAGGCAAGGATTGTACGTAAAAAAATCTGGACATTTAACGAATTTAGAGATGGGTCTCTCAGAAATGCATGGCGCAGCAATTTCATTACTGTAAATGTATGGCAGAAATCGTGTTTTTTCTCATTTTTGGCCCTACTGGTTGTTCCAGCTGTCTAGAATCTTTACCAATGTGATTTTTTGAAGAGAGGCAAGGATTGTACGTAAACAAAATCTGAACATTTAACGAATTTAGAGATGGGTCCCTCAGAAATACATGGCGCAGCAATTTCATTACAGTAAATGTATGGCAGAAATCGTGTTTTTTCTCATTTTTGGCCCTACTAGTTGTTCCAGCTGTCTAGAATCTTTACCAATGTGATTTTTTGAAGAAAGGCAAGGATTGTACGAAACAAAATCTGAACATTTAACGAATTTAGAGATGGGTCTCTCAGAAATGCATGGCGCAGCAATTTCATTACTGTAAATGTATGGCAGAAATCGTGTTTTTCTCATTTTTGGCCCTACTGGTTGTTCCAGCTGTCTAGAATCTTTACCAATGTGATTTTTTGAAGAAAGGCAAGGATTGTACGAAACAAAATCTGAACATTTAACGAATTTAGAGATGGGTCTCTCAGAAATACATGGCGCAGCAATTTCATTACTGTAAATGTATGGCAGAAATCGTGTTTTTTCTCATTTTTGGCCCTACTGGTTGTTCCAGCTGTCTAGAATCTTTACCAATGTGATTTTTTGAAGAAAGGCAAGGATTGTACGAAACAAAATCTGAACATTTAACGAATTTAGAGATGGGTCTCTCAGAAATGCATGGCGCAGCAATTTCATTACTGTAAATGTATGGCAGAAATCGTGTTTTTCTCATTTTTGGCCCTACTGGTTGTTCCAGCTGTCTAGAATCTTTACCAATGTGATTTTTTGAAGAAAGGCAAGGATTGTACGAAACAAAATCTGAACATTTAACGAATTTAGAGATGGGTCTCTCAGAAATGCATGGCGCAGCAATTTCATTACAGTAAATGTATGGCAGAAATCGTGTTTTTCTCATTTTTGGCCCTACTGGTTGTTCCAGCTGTCTAGAATCTTTACCAATGTGATTTTTTGAAGAAAGGCAAAGATTGTACGTAAAAAAATCTGGACATTTAACGAATTTAGAGATGGGTCTCTCAGAAATACATGGCGCAGCAATTTCATTACAGTAAATGTATGGCAGAAATCGTGTTTTTCTCATTTTTTTGGCCCTACTGGTTGTTCCAGCTGTCTAGAATCTTTACCAATGTGATTTTTTGAAGAGAGGCAAGGATCGTACGTAAACAAAATCTGGACATTTAACGAATTTAGAGATGGGTCCCTCAGAAATACATGGCACAGCAATTTCATTACAGTAAATGTATGGCAGAAATCGTGTTTTTTCTCATTTTTGGCCCTACTAGTTGTTCCAGCTGTCTAGAATCTTTACCAATGTGATTTTTTGAAGAAAAGCAAGGATTGTACGAAACAAAATCTGAACATTTAACGAATTTAGAGATGGGTCTCTCAGAAATGCATGGCGCAGCAATTTCATTACTGTAAATGTATGGCAGAAATCGTGTTTTTCTCATTTTTGGCCCTACTGGTTGTTCCAGCTGTCTAGAATCTTTACCAATGTGATTTTTTGAAGAAAGGCAAGGATTGTACGTAAAAAAATCTGGACATTTAACGAATTTAGAGATGGGTCTCTCAGAAATGCATGGCGCAGCAATTTCATTACTGTAAATGTATGGCAGAAATCGTGTTTTTCCATTTTTGGCCCTACTGGTTGTTCCAGCTGTCTAGAATCTTTACCAATGTGATTTTTTGAAGAGAGGCAAGGATCGTACGTAAACAAAAATCTGGACATTTAACGAATTTAGAGATGGGTCCCTCAGAAATACATGGCGCAGCAATTTCATTACAGTAAATGTATGGCAGAAATCGTGTTTTTCTCATTTTTGGCCCTACTAGTTGTTCCAGCTGTCTAGAATCTTTACCAATGTGATTTTTTGAAGAAAGGCAAGGATTGTACGAAACAAAATCTGAACATTTAACGAATTTAGAGATGGGTCTCTCAGAAATGCATGGCGCAGCAATTTCATTACTGTAAATGTATGGCAGAAATCGTGTTTTTTCTCATTTTTGGCCCTACTGGTTGTTCCAGCTGTCTAGAATCTTTACCAATGTGATTTTTTGAAGAAAGGCAAGGATTGTACGAAACAAAATCTGAACATTTAACGAATTTAGAGATGGGTCTCTCAGAAATACATGGCGCAGCAATTTCATTACTGTAAATGTATGGCAGAAATCGTGTTTTTTCTCATTTTTGGCCCTACTGGTTGTTCCAGCTGTCTAGAATCTTTACCAATGTGATTTTTTGAAGAAAGGCAAGGATTGTACGAAACAAAATCTGAACATTTAACGAATTTAGAGATGGGTCTCTCAGAAATGCATGGCGCAGCAATTTCATTACTGTAAATGTATGGCAGAAATCGTGTTTTTCTCATTTTTGGCCCTACTGGTTGTTCCAGCTGTCTAGAATCTTTACCAATGTGATTTTTTGAAGAAAGGCAAGGATTGTACGAAACAAAATCTGAACATTTAACGAATTTAGAGATGGGTCTCTCAGAAATGCATGGCGCAGCAATTTCATTACAGTAAATGTATGGCAGAAATCGTGTTTTTCTCATTTTTGGCCCTACTGGTTGTTCCAGCTGTCTAGAATCTTTACCAATGTGATTTTTTGAAGAAAGGCAAAGATTGTACGTAAAAAAACTGGATATTTAACGAATTTAGAGATGGTTCTCTCAGAAATACATGGCGCAGCAATTTCATTACAGTAAATGTATGGCAGAAATCGTGTTTTTCTCATTTTTGGCCCTACTGGTTGTTCCAGCTGTCTAGAATCTTTACCAATGTGATTTTTTGAAGAAAGGCGAGGATTGTACGAAACAAAATCTGAACATTTAACGAATTTAGAGATGGTTCTCTCAGAAATGCATGGCGCAGCAATTTCATTACTGTAAATGTATGGCAGAAATCGTGTTTTTCTCATTTTTGGCCCTTCTGGTTGTTCCAGCTGTCTAGAATCTTTACCAATGTGATTTTTTGAAGAAAGGCGAGGATTGTACGAAACAAAATCTGAACATTTAACGAATTTAGAGATGGTTCTCTCAGAAATGCATGGCGCAGCAATTTCATTACTGTAAATGTATGGCAGAAATCGTGTTTTTCTCATTTTTGGCCCTTCTGGTTGTTCCAGCTGTCTAGAATCTTTACCAATGTGATTTTTTGAAGAAAGGCAAGGATTGTACGTAAAAAAATCTGGACATTTAACGAATTTAGAGATGGGTCTCTCAGAAATGCATGGTGCAGCAATTTCATTACTGTAAATGTATGGCAGAAATCGTGTTTTTCTCATTTTTGGCCCTACTAGTTGTTCCAGCTGTCTAGAATCTTTACCAATGTGATTTTTTGAAGTAAGGCAATGATTGTACGAAACAAAATCTGAACATTTAACGAATTTAGAGATGGGTCTCTCAGAAATGCATGGCGCAGCAATTTCATTACAGTAAATGTATGGCAGAAATCGTGTTTTTCTCATTTTTGGCCCTACTAGTTGTTCCAGCTGTCTAGAATCTTTACCAATGTGATTTTTTGAAGAAAAGCAAGGATTGTACGAAACAAAATCTGAACATTTAACGAATTTAGAGATGGGTCTCTCAGAAATGCATGGCGCAGCAATTTCATTACTGTAAATGTATGGCAGAAATCGTGTTTTTCTCATTTTTGGCCCTACTGGTTGTTCCAGCTGTCTAGAATCTTTACCAATGTGATTTTTTGAAGAAAGGCAAGGATTGTACGTAAAAAAATCTGGACATTTAACGAATTTAGAGATGGGTCTCTCAGAAATGCATGGCGCAGCAATTTCATTACTGTAAATGTATGGCAGAAATCGTGTTTTTCTCATTTTTGGCCCTACTGGTTGTTCCAGCTGTCTAGAATCTTTACCAATGTGATTTTTTGAAGAGAGGCAAGGATCGTACGTAAACAAATCTGGACATTTAACGAATTTAGAGATGGGTCCCTCAGAAATACATGGCGCAGCAATTTCATTACAGTAAATGTATGGCAGAAATCGTGTTTTTCTCATTTTTGGCCCTACTGGTTGTTCCAGCTGTCTAGAATCTTTACCAATGTGATTTTTTGAAGAAAGGCAAGGATTGTGCTGTAAATGTATGGCAGAAATCGTGTTTTTCTCATTTTTGGCCCTACTGGTTGTTCCAGCTGTCTAGAATCTTTACCAATGTGATTTTTTGAAGAAAGGCAAGGATTGTACGAAACAAAATCTGAACATTTAACGAATTTAGAGATGGGTCTCTCAGAAATGCATGGCGCAGCAATTTCATTACTGTAAATGTATGGCAGAAATCGTGTTTTTCTCATTTTTGGCCCTACTGGTTGTTCCAGCTGTCTAGAATCTTTACCAATGTGATTTTTTGAAGAGCAAGGATTGTACGAAACAAAATCTGAACATTTAACGAATTTAGAGATGGGTCTCTCAGAAATGCATGGCGCAGCAATTTCATTACTGTAAATGTATGGCAGAAATCGTGTTTTTCTCATTTTTGGCCCTACTGGTTGTTCCAGCTGTCTAGAGAATCTTTACCAATGTGATTTTTTGAAGAAAGGCAAGGATTGTACGTAAAAAAATCTGGACATTCAACGAATTTAGAGATGGGTCTCTCAGAAATACATGGCGCAGCAATTTCATTACAGTAAATGTATGGCAGAAATCGTGTTTTTCTCATTTTTTGGCCCTACTGGTTGTTCCAGCTGTCTAGAATCTTTACCAATGTGATTTTTTGAAGAGAGGCAAGGATCGTACGTAAAAAAATCTGGACATTTAACGAATTTAGAGATGGGTCTCTCACAAATACATGGCGCAGCAATTTCATTACTGTAAATGTATGGCAGAAATCGTGTTTTTCTCATTTTTGGCCCTACTGGTTGTTCCAGCTGTCTAGAATCTTTACCAATGTGATTTTTTGAAGAGAGGCAAGGATTGTACGTAAAAAAATCTGGACATTTAACGAATTTAGAGATGGGTCTCTCAGAAATACATGGCGCAGCAATTTCATTACAGTAAATGTATGGCAGAAATCGTGTTTTTCTAATTTTTGGCCCTACTGGTTGTTCCAGCTGTCTAGAATCTTTACCAATGTCACTTTTTGAAGAAAGGCAAAGATTGTACGTAAAAAAATCTGGACATTTAACGAATTTAGAGATGGTTCCCTCAGAAATACATGACGCAGCAATTTCATTACTTTAAATGTATGGCAGAAATCGTGTTTTTCTCATTTTTGGCCCTACTGGTTGTTCCAGCTGTCTAGAATCTTTACCAATGTCACTTTTTGAAGAAAGGCAAAGATTGTACGTAAAAAAATCTGGACATTTAACGAATTTAGAGATGGTTCCCTCAGAAATACATGACGCAGCAATTTCATTACAGTAAATGTATGGCAGAAATCGTGTTTTTCTCATTTTTGGCCCTACTGGTTGTTTTTCTCTTTTGGTGCTTTAATTTGCCATGTAGTTTTGTATGCACATTTAGGGTACAGAATGATTTGTTAACCCTTTCGGGTGTTGTTTTTTTTTGTGCTGCACCTCCCAGTAGTATTATTAATATCTATATATATTAATTGTAAACATAATGTATTATTTTCTGGGAAATAAAAAAAACCTTCGAGTTTATTGCTTGTGTGCATGTCTGAACTGAAAACAACATCCTAGGTGATACAACATGGGTTGAAGAATCGTGAGAAAGTGAGAGATTGACATGTTTCTTGAAGGAATAGCTAAACTTCCAGCTGAAAACAACGTCCTATAGGTGATTACATGTAGTAATTATTTTTTTGGGAGGGAAGGGGTACGTAGTAGCGTTATCATCAATAGGAGAGGGGTCTGGGACTGACCAAATACTGCGCATGCGCATCAGTGATAAAGGCCAACAAAGCAGTTTATGGCGGACTTCTTGTATTTATCCGAAAATTGAACATTTGATGTGTCATTAGCTTGCAAATGGGAGGCTCAGACAGCAAGCTGAACTTTAGAAAGGCTGTCGTACAACTCACCACTAAGAAATCTGTACGTACCACAATTCTCATGGTCTAACATTGGACTGGAGTCAAGGATTTTGCCTCCATTGTAGAGTACCTGTTCACGTTTGTTTTCCTTCCTTCCTTCAGGCCGTAGATGCCAACGACGACCCTTTTTGGGATCAATTTTGGTCTGAATCTGCTGCTACAATCAGTGATGTCTTTACTTTAATTCCTGCTTCGGAAATAAGAAGTTTACGTGACGAAAATCCAACAAATTTAGCGACTCTTTGCTGTAAGGTGGGTTTACCGGCCGCTTGGAAAATTAAAATGGCGCTATGTATTTTTGTAGTTGACTCTTTTACTAGTACTTCTGATATGCCTTTTCCTGTTAAACACATTGAGATACGACAGCCCTTAATTTGGAGTCGCATTCTAATGTGTGTAGTGTTACGGTAGACTGTAAAAAAAAGTGTAGTTGTGGAATTTGTGAGCGAGTTGCTGTCTAACAGCTGTCCAAACCTTTCTCTAGTCCTAGATGTAGCTGTAATCAAATCCAATACCACAGCTATTAAGCTACTCTTGCGTTATTTTATAAAGACAAGGAACTCAGCAATATTGATAGTATTGATATATAATATATCAATAAGCTTTATACTATCGGATAGCAATTGTACAGGTTATAATATAAACAAAAATTGAAGAAAATTTGAGTGTTTTTATGCACTACAGTCTACAGGTAGTATCACTGTTCAGATGTAAACACATAATTCTAGACGTTCAAGCCGTATAAAAATATAATTAACGTCATTTATATCTAGTTTCTATGCTTTCGTTAATTTATTTTATTTTTAATATTTTATAGGTTTTTTTTCAAACAAAAATGTCACCAATTTCACATGCTAAGCTCAACTTCATTTAATTATTATCAATGAATTATACTTTGAATTATATTTGATTTTTGACTGTGCGATCTTGCTATTTTATATACAAAGGATCTTCATAATGCGTTTATTTATAAACATAATGTACACATTCTTATACATTCTAAGTCTCTTGTGCCTTGGAGCCCAGAGAAAGCACCGTTTATGTTTAACAATAGTTTGAGTGGATTTAATTAAGAAATTATCTATCATTTTATCTTTTACCACATTCTATGTGTCGGTAGTTTATTGGTCAAATAATACTACTGATGTAGAAGTTGGGCTTTGAAATTGATCCTCATAAGTTCATTATCAGTATTTTGGATCTCTTGAAAATGTTGTGATCAAAAATTGATTACAACTACAAATGTAGGCCTACATGTTACATTGTACATGTACGTAGCTATAGGAAGACAAACTGATCTTATTACAGTTTATAAATTACAATTTGCTTTCCTAGCTATCATGTCAGCTTATAATTATGAAGCATTTTGATATACAATGTAAGCCAGTTGGGTGGATGCTACAGTATATGTAATAATTATTATGCTGTGTTTTATAGTGTGTTGATAAGCTACACAGAGCAACTCTATCAGGATGTTCTACACCACAGGAACAACTCCAAGGTATAAACACTGATATCATTACATAAAGATATGAATATTTATAAAGTAACTAGGAAGATATGATGATGATGGTGATGATGGTGATACATTCATTTACGGGTAATTCTATTTTTATTCACTTCAGTGTTAAACTGCATCCGCCTCCTGACAAGGTTTATTCCATACATATTTGAAGACCCTGACTGGAGAGGTTTCTTTTGGTCAACAATACCATCACAGGTTTGTACAGTCATGTACATGGTACATGTAGTTCTTACTAAGTCTTGTGGTAGAGCAGATTTCGTATGACTGTGAAAAACTTATGGCACGGATGTGCCATGCCGTGACCATGAACAGTTACAATTTCGAATGAATTTGTACCGTGGCGTGTGCCATAGTTTTTCACAGTCATACGAAATCTGCTAGAGTAACACTTAGTACAGTGCGACACTAAAAACTGTGACTTAATGTGTTTGCATACTTCTGTCTTGCATGTCGGTAACTAACTGGCTAATGACAGGCGACAAAAGTGTGCAAATTCATTAAAGGTGGTCATAGTGGTTAGCGTCACACTGTAATTGAGAATATTGTAGTATTATATCAAAGTACATACGATATTAGGCTCACATTTTATGACAAAACTAAGAACTACCCTCATTAAATATCTAGATGTTACCTACTTATTTACTTACTAATACTAAGCATATAACACTAAGAATATTGAAATGCAGTCTGCAGTCAGTATTTTTGCTAGTTTTATATTTTAGGATCGTTCGTTCCTTGTTAATATTTTTATCTATTAGACAGTCTACATGTACATGTATGTCCATTTTGTCTTTTTCATTTTACACCTAATTTCAAAAACGTTGTCCAATAATAATCAAAAAAGCCAAATAGGATTTCATTAAAAGACAAAAGAAGTGCACTCAAGCTAAACTGTTTCTTTTGTCTTTTTGAATGAATTCGTATTTGGCTATTTGGACAACGTTTTTGAAATTAGGTGTATGTTATAGAGGACCCTCATGAAAACCACTTTTACATATAAGTGACGGATGCCTCCTCTCAAAATATTTATTATTATTATTTATTTATTATTAGGAGAGAGTAAAACTAAGTACATGTAGACAGCTCTGGCATCAGGAAGTGCCCCCCTTCCCCCCCCCCCCCCCCCCCCCCCCCCCCCCCCCCCCCCCCAAGTGCCCCATCCTCCCCCCTCCCCCCAACAAATATTTCATTTCATTTTCCTGATAAATTGCACGTCACCATGAAAGTACTGTAGCTGGTGATATTGCTCGTCGCTGGTGCTTTACAACAACCCTAGCATCACATTCAATTGAGTTATTGATGATCTTATCCTTTATTGATTGATTTATTGATTTATTGTTTTATTGATTGATTGATTGATTGATCGATTGATTGATTGATTGATTGATTGATTGATTGATTGATTGATTGATTTAATTTACAAAACTTCCACCATACAAAATAACAGGGGAAAAAAGAAAAAAAGAAAATTATAAGATGATCCACTGGATAATACTGTTAATACTTATATTCTAGGTTAATACTGAAGAAGTTGGTATGGGCAATGGTGGAGATTTGGTGAGTAACTGTGTACATACAGTCAACTCTCTCATAAGCGGACACCCTCGGGAATTGAAAAAAGTGTCTGTTAGTAGAGCTGTACATGTCCACTTACGAGAATTATTACCATAATTGGATACCAAAGAAAAATAGGGTGGATGTCCGCTTACAAGCAGAGTTAATTAGCGGGTGTTAAATATGT
Organism: Actinostola sp. cb2023; assembly: GCA_033675265.1. Taxonomy (NCBI): domain Eukaryota; kingdom Metazoa; phylum Cnidaria; class Anthozoa; order Actiniaria; family Actinostolidae; genus Actinostola; species Actinostola sp. cb2023. The sequence goes on along the minus strand of JAUJYZ010000004.1, from coordinate 267,535 downwards.
TTTATTGGGTAGACAAAAATAGCAACTGACTGTTCTGTTGCTCTGTCAAAGGTCATATTTTTGTTGATTTATTGCAAATTAAAGACAAATTTCATTGCCGAGAGTCGATTATTATACACCTATTCCAAAAATCGTTGTCCCCGTCGAAAGCAACAAACATGAAGCTGACGACCGCAAAGGGTATTGGGACTTTCTCCTTATTCATTTATTCATCCGTAGACATTTTGACAACATGCATTTTCAAATGGCCGAATGGTTCCAAATGATTGCTATATTCAACGCTCGTAGGGATAACTTCTCAAATACCACGGATAAATTAATTAATTAGGAGATTCCCAAAGTCCTTTGCGGTCGTCAGCTTCTTGCTTTCAGCTCGGACAACGATATTTGGAATAGGTGTATATGGGGAATCCGCTTACGAGAGAGCGTAAACAAAAGAAAATCAAATTTTCATTTTCAAAAGTGTCCGCTTACGAGAGAGTGTCCGCTTACGGGAATGTGTAAATACAGAGTTTGACTGGGAGGTAAAACAGGGATTTGAAAAGGCATCTGTAAGCAGAGCTGTCCGCTTACGAGAGTGTCTGTTAGCAGAGAGTTTACTGTTAATTCAGTTCTTAGTATTTGGTACAAATCACCCGTACTCCAATCTTGATTTTGAATAAATGAGCATATGATATTGGTACATTGTACATACCTGTACAGTATACTGTTCTCAATGAATGTCTTTAAGGCCTTACTTGTTGTTCTTTACCTCCAGGGAGCAGAAGGCCAAACCCCTCTAGCACAGACATTGTTAGATGCTCTTGCCGTAAGTGAACATAAATTTTATCTTATCCTCAAGATTATGATAGTTAAGAGGCTTGTAATGGTATGCAGGATTCTCAGTATGAGTCTACAACCAGTGGAATTCCACCGTCTGTCCAGATAAATTTAGCTGTCTGTCCAGATCAATTTAGCCGTCTGTCCTGACTATAAAATATATCTTTGGGTGTCAACTTTTGTTGATATGCTTAAAGATCTACTGAGAATCTTGCTTTGTACTCTGGGGCACAGTCTCTTATAACTTACTGTGATGCAGTATTGTAAACATAATAATAATAATGGAAGAGGTTCTTATATAATAGCGCATTTTCACCGACTGTCTCAATGCGCTTTACATGTAATTGAATATAAAATCATTGATTATTTTCAGGATCTTTGCTTTTGTCCTGAATTCACTGTACATCCAAGCAAGAAAGCAACTGGCCCTGTAAGTATGATTAAGCATGCATATTGTTGTTCAATTGCCTTTTAGAATTCAATATAGAATGGTAAATTATACATATAAATGAATATAGAAGCAATAACCCCACGTTAAACACACATCAACCACTACAGAAAAATCTGAGCCCCAGGGTGCCGTTGCACAAAGCGCGCGTAACTTACGAGTTGTTGTAAACTCGTACGTAAACCCTTCGTAGCAAATTTGACCCGTTTCACGAAGCAAACGTAATTTACAAGTGGTTGTAAACAAGCATCAAAACTGTACGTAACTTACAAACAAGCTCAGAGGTGCAATAAAGGTACTCGTAACTTACGAATTCTGTCTCTTCAGTGTTTTTCTTTGTGATTTGAGGGAAAGATGGCGGCTTTTTTCAGTGTAGTTTCATTTCAAAACAGAAGAGCAATAAGGCGAGAAAGAGTTTTTAGAGACAGGACAAATGTTCTTGACACGTTAGATAATTTCTCCATAATAGAGCGATATCGTCTTTCAAGAGAAATGATATTTCGCTTGATCGATGAGGTGAAAGACAAGTTAGAACCGCCAACGAAGCGATCCCATGCAGTACCTACCCAACTTCAAGTTCTTGTTGCGTTGAGGTATTATGCAAAAGGCGGATTTTTATCAGAAGTAGGCGACATTCACGGAGTTAGTAGATCGTCGGCTAGCCGTGCCATTCATAGAGTTACAAATGCTCTTTACGAAGTTTACAAAGACGAGTTGATCTACCCAGCAAATGTAGACGACATCAAAAGTGGTTTTTATGGCATCGCTGGTATGCCAAATGTAGTGGGCTGTATTGACGGGACACTGATACCAATTCAAGCCCCCTCTATTGACGAACACGTATTTGTATGCCGAAAGGGCTTCCACGCAATAAATGTTCAGGCTGTTGTCGACTATAAACAAAGGTAAGTTATAAAACGTCTAATGGATATCACGGCCATTTTAATTTGATTTGCATGAAATATAAATATAAAATTAATTGCTCTACTAATTTATTCATTAATTAATTAAGTAGCATATCATATGTAGACTAGTAGTAGTATTTTTATATAGAACATATGTATGGTCCCCCTTTAGGCTTTAGATATAGTAAGTACAATATTATTGAAGAAATAAACATTATTATTATTATTATAAACCCAATTTAGGTTTTACAATGCATGGTAAAAAGTGGGACTAAAGTGCAAAAACATAAAACCAACCAAATGTTAATATTTTGAATTAAAAAAATACTTTTAGGTTTATCAACTGTGTATGCAAATGGCCAGGTTCTGTGAATGATAGCTTTATCCTACAGAATAGTGCTATATTCGCAAGCTTTGAGAGGGGCGACATAGATGGATGGCTATTAGGTAAGAATTGAATGCCCATTACAACCCATATCATACAGTTGAAATATTAATCAATATTTTTATCAGGTGATAGTGGATATCCACTCAAATCCTGGTTACTGACACCAGTTAGCATCCCATCGACCAGTGGTGAAGAAAGGTTACTATTAAATAAATAAACTTACTGTATTATAATATATTATATTCGTTGTAATTATTAATGTGAATCTCAAGTAATAAATTACTTATACAAAACAAAATCATTATTTATTTATTAGATACAACACCACACATAAGAAGACTCGCAATGTAGTGGAGCGTGCCTTTGGAATCCTGAAGTCTAGATTTAGGTGATTTTAAAGTTTATTACAATATATCAGATATACAAATTTTATATACACTATACAGTATAATTAAATGAATTCAATGATAAAACTGTAATATAGTCTGCATGCATTTAGTAAATCAAATCAAACAATTAAGTTTCCCTTTTTGTTTCACAGATGCCTGCACAAGTCAACAGGGTGTTTATTATTCAATCCAGAAAGGAGTTGTAAAGTAATCTATGTGTGTTTCATTCTGCACAACATGTGCACAAACAAGAAATTACCTTTACATGAGAATGTAGATGTTGTTGAGGAAGAAGAAGATAATGCCCTGCATGAAGAACAGCAGGATGGTAAAAGTGCTAGGGAGAGCCTTATTCAGCTACGATTCACCAAATAAGTTTTATAATGTAATTAACTCTATAGACCCTATGCAAAAATGGCTGCTGCTAATTAGCATAATAGTTGTATATGTTGTGGTTCAAAATGATTTTTGGTTCAAATTATTTTGAACTGGTTCAATTTGTTTTGAACTTTTTTTAGGACTTCCTAATTGAACTACAACATATATTTATGTTTAAAGTAGCAAAATCAGGTTCACAATGATAGCAAATGCTCCAAGAAAGTTAGTCCGTGAGTTTGAAGGTGAAATATTAAATTCCTGCAAAGTTATGAGTACTTTATAGTGTGAAAAAAAATAAAAACAAGGCTCTAAAGGCCTCGGTTGATAAACACATAAAAAACTCTTTCCGATGGCTGAAACAATTGTACTGATAAGGTTTTAGTTTGTCTATTTTAAAGGCACGGAATTATGCATCAAACTGATAAATGTACTAATCATATTCATTCTGAAATCACTAGTAAATCCTGCAATCTGATTGGCTAAAAATGATGCAATTAAATCATTTATCATATTCATTAATAATTCATGAAGAAAACATGTAAAAACTGGTCTGATACAAAATCATCCTGATATCATAAACTTTAACTTGGATTTTCTCGGCCAAACTGACTCACATCTTCAAAATAATAGTTTAAACATGAGGGCAGACATCTGTGCATTTGATACAAGCAACAAGAGTTCCAGATTTCCAGTATGCACACAATGCATTGTGAGATTATTACAAAGGAAAAGTGAGCACCAAATGAGCAAAAACGTAGCTTGGGCTCCCTGTGTCTAGAATTGGTGCTCACTTTTCCTTTGTAATCTCACAATGCATTGCTCGCATACCGGAAGTCTGGAACTCTTGATGCTTGTATAAGTAATATACAATATTCATATAATACATGTACAAAAGGCTCACAGGATATAAACTACATGCAATTAATTAGTTTTTACTGACATCTTACATGTGATTCTCTGGGAGTGATTAGATAAGAGTAAATCAAATATTATACATTCTCTCTGCAATAAATACAATTTATTTCAAATGGTACACAATATATTGTTTGTCAAAACACAAAATGTTCAAAACTCAAGTGGAACCACATTGAAGCATAGCGAGTGGTTTCACTGCAAAGTTTTGAACATTTTGTGACGTCAAATCCATTGTCAATAAGAGTACAGACAATGAAAAACCACTTGCGATTTCTTTTTTACAATAACAAAGTAAAAAAAAACATCCAAAAGCAAGGATAAAGTTTGAAAGAAAAACAGATTGAAGCGAGCGCTGGATCCATGCACGAGCTATGTGTCTACTCTTATTGCCAATGACTGACAGCCAATCAGATTGCGAGATTACGCTCTGTTATTGTAAAAAGGAATACAGACAATGAAAAAACCATGTATACATATATAATATACAAAAAAACATGGAAAGTTTATACATCAGCTAAAAGCTGCAAAAATCCATCACTTCTAGTGAGGACAACATTTTTTAGGAGGTCTAATTTTTCTTGCTCCAGCCCCAGCATTTTTTCTTGGTTGGCAATTACTATCTGGAGCAATTCATTTTTTTGCCTTTTCAACTGGAGCTTTTCTCTCTCTATTTCAATAAGGTCCTCCGCAAATGGCTCACTTCTTTTTCCATGTTTTCCTGAAACATTAATATAAAATTAATCACATCAAGATGAATAATTTACAGTGTATTCATGAGCATATTAAGAAATTTTAAAACAATTAAAATCATGCTACTTTTAAGTGCATGTTGCAGCTAGCTTAGTTCAAAACAAAAAAGAACAAGCTGGTGATAATATTGTTACTGATACAGTGAACAGAAAACCTAAATGAATGCTTCATGAATCTTAAGTATGATTACTATCATTTATATAAATTATTTTCTTGTCCATACCATGGAGGAATTATATTAGCTGCATCCTGCAAATATACCTCTAATACCAGTAGTGAGAAATAATAAAGAATAAATCACATACTCTTAGCTGGCTGCTTGTCTGATGCTTTTGATGTTGAAGGCACAACACATGTATCATCTACAGCATTGTATACATGTTGCTGGTTTTCCTCTGAAAGTGTGAATAAATATTGGCTTTACTATCCCCCCACAAGGGTACAGCATGTTCAAGTCATTATTGAATCCATATATATATATATTTGTTTCTAGAATGATTAGAAAGTAAACATTTGGGAAAGCATAGTATTGCAAAACTTAGAGAAAGGAAACGTCGCTCAATAAATTGTATCCTTTCTCTAAGTTTTGCAATAGAATGATTGGGAAATAAGTAATATGTTCTATTTCCAAGTTGACACAAATTAATCAGTCCATTAAGTACCTGCAGGTTCTTCAATGCACCTTGGGCACATGAACTGGTCATCTTCGGCATATATCCGCAAAACACCACTATTGGATTCATGTACCCCAGCTGAATACAGCTCAACCACATACCCACATTTTGGGCATGTTTCCTCCAGTATTTCACCTTCTCCATATTTGATCTTCAACTCTTCTCCTCCAACTATCAAAAACCAATTTTCAACAATATCACTACAGATTTATAAAATTCATTAATATAATTCATGGGAGAACACTTATCGGTAGCAATATTATTATTGGACGAGGTTGAGCAAAATATTGTGATTTGTCAGTGGCGAGCAGAGTAATTTGTTATTTGCCGAAGCCGAAGGCAGAAGCAAATAATAATTATCTGTGAGACACTGACAAAATCACAATATTTAAACTTGAAGGTAGACATCCATGCGTTTTGTTATCATATACAACATGGACACAAATATTCTATATTATATTGCTTCATATACATAGTTGCCTAGTGTAAACTATAATCATATAAGCTTAATCATACCACAAGATTCAGCACCACCACTGATACCATCGATTACAATGGGAGAAATCATTGTAAGAACCTATCGGTAGTTACAAAAATAATAGCATGAATTGTTGTCTCAGCATTTATATTATACTTGTTTGTCAACAAAGTTATAATATATCATTCTTCAATAGACTGAATGATTTCAGTCTGTAATATCTTTCAGAGGTTTAATTAATCAGCATCTCTGCAACTTTACTCAATATTTAAATACCATTTACCTTTTCCTGGACGTCTGTCAAGGGCTTCGGGGCCTCCCCACCACCTGTTCCTGTTGCCTCTCGCTTCCTAGCACTTTCTTTCCTCCTTGTTTCACAGCACAAGTCTTGCCATTTGCGCTTGACCTCCTTTTTCGTCCTCGCTACTCCTTTATTCATAGCATTCACTCTGGGGAAAAACATGAACTCTACAACATTAAGCTAAATTCAGCTAAATAGACAGCATCAAATAATAAACTAAATTTAACTAAGCTTTTATTTTCTCAAATCATGATCAGCATGACAGAGTCTGAGAGTTTGAAACCACAAAGTCAAATACTGTATACGTTTTCATTTTAGACATTTGATTTAAAACCCGGGTTTAAAAGTGTCGTCGTTCGCGCGTATAAAAGTTCCCGAAAAGTTGTTGTTGTCATTCGTCTTTTTCTTATCCGTAGCCGCATATCTTCAATTCCCACGATTAAATAAACACTTATCTCATCTGACTGCTTATCCCGTCTCCTTCGTCCCTGTACATGTACTTGATTTACGTGCATAACAATCGTATTTGTATTTCAGAGTTCAATTCTTCTTCTTCATGCACCGGCGCCATTTTAAAATTATCAAACAAATCAAATGCGCATGACACGAAAGTCACCTGACTGTCTAGACAATACCAATAAAAGGCCTATTTGCATACTGTGTGCTTTTATGCGTATGCGATGCTATACTAGTGTTTATAAGCTAAGTTTGATTTTTTTAAAGCTTAATTAAAATTATATTAAAATACAAACACAATCCTACTTACTTTTCTGTTATCAACCGCCACAGCTCATCTTTTTTTGCGTTTGTTACCGTTGAAGAGAACTTGCTTTGAAGCAGACAAATATTTGTCTGTGTCTCCTCAACTAACACTGATATTTCCTTCTCTGAAAAATTTTGTCGTCGTTTCGCCTTCTTAGCACTCTCCTGCTTTTGCTCCGCCATTTTCACGACGGCAACAACAACAAAACATGCGGAAAACTCCAAGTCATGGCAGTGCGCGCGCGCGCGCGACCGACCTTTTGGCGCGAACTTTTGGCGGGAAAAAGTTACGAACACGTAAGTTACGGAAAACTTACGTATAGCTTCGTGAAACACCACACACGTAACTTGCGCACGCTCACTTACGTACACGTAAATGTTTACAACTACTCGTAAGTTACGCGCGCTTTGTGCAACGGCACCCAGGTGGGAAACGAACCAACGACCTGCCGATTTTCTAGACGGTTGCTCCAGAATTCAATGTATTTAATATATGTACAAGTTATTTTACATGCCTAAATTTACTCTGTTGTATATTTCAAGCCTTTTATTTCAAATGAAGTTCTGCATAGAATTCTTGTATATAGATCCTGTAGACTGAGATTTCTTGTTTCCTTGTAGGAACAACATGAAGACTTATCATCAATAGACAGTTGTGAATACATCTGGGAAGCAGGTGTAGGGTTTGCAACCTCACCTCCAACAAACCCTCAATTTGAATGCAATCGTGGTGAACTTTTGAAACTCCTTTTAACATGCTTCTCAGAGGCAATGTACCTATCCCCTACACGTAAGTACTGCAGATTTATACAAACATTTGGTACAGTAAAACTGATGCAAGGTAATGTCATTATATTTTTATTTTTCTTGAACTTCAGCTGAAAACCACAGCCATCCCAACAAGTGGTTGTGCTTCTTTGCTTCCTCTGAAAATAGGTACAAATAAAATACAGTGGAGAACAATAAATAAAACTAGACGCTTCACAAGCGTTTACTCGTGCCCTGGTACGATTGAGTACCGGGATGCACTGCAGCATGGAAGATGCATACTTCTAGTTGATATCAGTTATGGTTTATTATTGCTCCCTACATTCGTGCTCGTAGGCTTAGATCGTGCAATAAAGACCTGCTTGAGATCTTTACATGAGTGAATTGCCCCTTGACCTCCAGTGCTTCCTGATTGGTTTGTGATTTGTAATCTCTCTTCCCAGTCTCACTCGATTGCAGATTTGCAACGCCGAACAAAACAAAAACCAGCTGTGTTTTTCGACTCGTGCCGGCCAAAGGCCTGGGCACCAGTAATTATTATAATTATTAATATGGCCATAAAAGCTGGCCATGTTAATGATGCAGTCATAATAACAAGAAATTTAAGTAAGGGAATATATGTTGACTTGCGGTCCAAAATAAAGTGGCCACAATGTGGATTTTACTACATATAATTACATGTACATGTATATACAATTTGTTTTGATTTTAGAATGTACATGTACACTGGCAGTATTTTCTTCACTTTACCAAGTTCTTACGTCATGCATATGTTGTAGTTCAATTTGGATTCTGGTTCAATTTGGTTTTGTACCAGTACAATTTGTTTTGAACTGGTACAATTTGTTTTGAACTGGTACAATCTGGCATTCTTAAAAGGGATTTTATTTTAGGGACTCGTTAAAAAAAACAGGGGCTTGAATTTTTTTAGGGGGTTCTCAAAAGAACTAGACGACTTCATGGCACCCACCCCTCCCTTCATTCTCTCCCTATCTACCCTCACTTTCCTTTCCTGTCAATTTTTTTCTTACCTTGTCTGGGGTTTGAACTCCGAACTCTGACTGTAGACCAGCGCATTAACCAACTATGCCATCGAGGATTTCGATGTCGGATTAACATCACATTTACATTTTATTAATGTTATTCATTTTCTATTACTCCGCTCGATTTCGTTGGATTTTCAAAATTTAAACTTCGATAATCAGCAGGCATGCATATGAGTTGTTGGAGTGAAAATAAGACCAATGTAGGTGTTTTAACTACCTTTTACGAGTCAATCTTCTTTTCACGAATGGATCTTAAAATTTCGAGCTAATTTGCATATTCATGTGCCGAACGTTTTATTTTGAAAACAAAATTCTCGATTTGTAGCATTCCAATACCCATCATATTATAGGACATCGATAACAAAGAACACATCATTTCTAAAATGGTAAGTTTTTAAAAATCCAACGAAATAGAGCGGAGTTACGGCAAGTCAAAGTGATCCAGATTTCTATCAATTTTGCCGAGTTTGCCCCAATTCAAAATGGCGGCCGACAGCGTGAGCTGGCTTATTCACTCATGTGCGCTAGATCAAAACACGAACTTGGCAATATGGCGGATCACGAACCATGTGTTGATCATGAGGCTTTCTACCGAGAAATAACAACGCAAACAGGAAACTAAAAGTAAAAATTCGCTTGTGACTTTCGTACTTGAAGACGAATTTTATGAAAAGGCAAAGAAATTCTAAACCGTCAAAGCGTACCTGGTTCAATTCATGGACCGGGCACTTCATGTGAGTTGAGTTTGTCAGCCGGTTCGTTCTCTCCCTTGCTTCGAGGAATTTTCTCCGGGTACTCCGGTTTTCCTCCCTTGGTAAAAACAAACTAGTGAGATGAGTGTTGGGTGTACAGAATATGGAATGTAGTAAGAAGTGAGTGTGAGAGTCTTGTCCCCACTAGTGAGATGAGTGTTGGGTGTACAGAATATAGAATGTAGTAAGAAGTGAGTGTGAGAATCTTGTCCCCACTAGTGAGTTGGGTGTACAGAATATAGAATGTAGTAAGAAGTGAGTGTGAACGTCAACGTTTCCCTGTCTTGCTCTCCAGTAGAACGAAGCAGTTTGTATTCATGTATTCATTGTATTGTATTGTCAACACGTACTCGAACGTACATGTACCTGTATTGCTCTCTAGTAGAATGAAGCAGATTGTATTCATTCCTACCGAGTCTACCCCAATCCTAACCCTAAACCTAACCCCAAGGTACTTCATGATTTTAATAAAATACAAAGTCTTCCCTATCCCTAACCCTAAACCTAACCCCAAGGTACTTCATGATTTTAATAAAATACAAAGTCTTTCCTATCCCTAACCCTAAACCTAACCAGTTCAAAACAAATTGTGTACTGGTACAAAGCCAAATTGTACCAGAATCCAAATTGAACTACAACACATACATGTATATCTTCTCAAGTACAGTTGTATCATATTCAAGTTACCTAGATTAAATGAATGTTAAATATTATTTTTGTTTTTGTTTTTCTCCAGACATGCACTTCCACTTTTTACATCCATTTTGAATACAGTATGCTCTTATGATCCTGTTGGATATGGAGTACCGTAAGTAGAAATATCTCTATTACTGAAACTACAGACCAAATACATGTATAGTAAAAGTACATGTATGTGTTGTCTTTAGGGTAGAGCTATAACATGGCTAAGGTACAGACACAAGATGCAACATTGTGCATGCAGCATTGCACATGCAATATTGTGCATTGCTGACAACATGTACATGTATATCAGCATGTGTCCACATCTGCAATTTGTTGAACACAATGTTGCAGAAGTACATGTAGGATCACTCTGTACTTCAATAACCTTGGCCACAAAAATGTGTGTGTTTCTGTTCTACCTTTATCCTTACCAAGCTTTGCTGACATACATGTACAGTAAAGCTTATATTCAGATTACTGGACGTATTTCAAATACATTCTACATTGTCAATTGTCTTGGCAGTCAAATAGTTGTATTTATAATAATTATATTTGCTTGTTCTGTTTGTTTGTATTCTAGGTATAATCATATGATGTTCACAGACTTCAAAGAACCCTTAGTAGAGGTGGCAGCACAGCTACTAGTAGTGCTACTAGATCATGATAACTCACAACAACAAGCCATCTCTGAACCTGATATACCTGATGTAGAGGTAATTCATGTCAAGCATTGTTATTATTATTGTTAATATTAATATTGTTAATTGGTGTGAAGCGCATGCGTACATATTCACATGGAGCATGCGCTACATAAATTTATGTTTATTATTATTTATTATTAATGGTGTACACTAGTACTGTATATCACTTTTGATATATATTTTGTTTTATACTTATTTCTAGGGACAACCAATGGATAATTTGTTTTGCAACTATTTATCAAGGATACATAGAGAAGAAGTAAGTACATGTATATGTTGTAGTAAAATAATTTGTGATCGATAATTCCTTCCAAAATCACTCTCTTGATGAAAAGAACTGCTTGATGTACATTTTTTGTGTAGAGATTAAAGATACATGTACAGTTCTGTATCTTTAATCTCTACATCAAGCAGTTCTTTTCATCTAAACAACAAGTAATGTTCTTTGGCACTATAAAACCAACGATGTTTCAGATTTACACGGATTGAATACAACTGTCATAAAACTCTTGAATTTTGATAGCATAGAAAATGGCAGACACATGCGCAAAGCAGTTTGGGTGGGTCGGCTCCTTTAATGTGTTCTATCATTCTTTCCAGGATTTTCATTTTATTCTTCATGGCTTGGCTAATCTACTAAATAACCCTCTTATTCAGGTACCATAATAAATAAATAACTGATTATTTTCTTGTATTTGGAATGAATTCATTTGGTTCATGGAAATTCTGATGGATGATCTTTGTTGTTTTTAGACATACCTACCCAATTCATGCAAAAAGATAAGCTTTCATCAGGAGATGTTGATTCTCTTCTGGAAGATGTGTGACCAGAACAAGGTACAATGTACATACATGTACGTACACTACTGCAACACCTTGCATTGCCGCAGCCTTTTACTTCCACACAACCTGTATTGGGGATTCACTCAACTCACCCTGCTCTATCATTATTATTTCTCTTTCTAGAAATTCCTGTTCTACGTACTAAAAAGTAGTGATGTACTGGATATTTTAGTACCTATACTATATCATCTAAATGATGCTAGATCAGACCAGTGTAAGTTCTTAATTTAGTAAAACTAATATTATTGGATTCTCAACATCCGTTTAAATTGACTCTTATCAGGTGTACTGATTTTTCAGATCAGCAAACTGGTTTCTTTCTGGTGCAAACAGCCTGTATGATCTGAAAGAGTTTGTCTGAAAGAAAATTTCTGGAAAGTTTCGATGGTATCTAGGATAAAATCTCAAAAAGTTATTGGGGATGACATTTATAGACTTTAGTATGGGATTTTGCTGTCATGCGTTAGAAGCCTCGTTTTGATGTTTTTCAGAATTTAAATTGTTCATAACTTCACAGAGATATATAATTTTGTCATGAAACTGCTACATTATACTTATATAACTATTAATATTCTTTTAGAGGAAAGGGTTAAATCTTGTAATTAATCATTTTGAAAAAACGGCTATGTCATCCCCGATAACTTTTTGAGATTTTATCCTATACCATTGAAACTTTCCAGAAATGTTCTTTCAGACAAACTCTTTCAGATCATATAAGCTGTTTGCACCAGAAAGAAACCAGTTTGCTGATCTGAAAAATCAGTACACTTGATAAGAGTCAATTCAGCAGAAAGGGAGAAAGTTTGGATATGATACATTTTTTTCAGTTGTCTTCTCCATAATATCATTCTATTCTCTTTACTTTCTTGGTAGTTAAGACATTTATAATTTCAGTTGTCTTCTCTAAAATATTTATACTGTACACAAAAGTATGTATCACTTATATGTTAAACTGTATATATTTTTTCAGCTCGTCTTGGCTTGATGCATATAGGAGTATTTATTCTTTTGCTTCTAAGTGGGGAAAGGAACTTTGGTAAGGATTGTAACCTACATACAATATACATGTACATGTACATTGTACACTGCACAATATGTAGGAGCACTGAGGTTCAACATTTCATAGTTTATCATTTTCTCATTTGTGACTACATTTTTTACATTTAGCTGTCAATCACTCTCCACACTATATAAAGTAGTTGATCAGTTACCGGGCGATCTGAAATGGATTCATGATCTTAGATCTATCAAGACGAATTATGGGAAACTGAGGGTCTTTTGTTAGTAACAATAATTGTGAAATTCATTCATTCGACCTCAAGTTTGGAATCACGCTTGGTGTCTCGAACGAGATATTATGACGGAAGTTACCGTTAAATTAAAAGATCATCCAATTCAGATTGACTGTTGTGAAGGTTTTTTTGAAATTACTGGAACACATGCTGACTTGATGTTTGTATTTGTGTTGTAAGGTGTACGGCTCAACAAGCCCTACTCTGTCAGGGTTCCTATGGATATACCAGTGTTTACTGGAACACATGCTGACTTGATGTTTGTATTTGTGTTGTAAGGTGTACGACTCAACAAGCCCTACTCTGTCAGGGTTCCTATGGATATACCAGTGTTTACTGGAACACATGCTGACTTGATGTTTGTATTTGTGTTGTAAGGTGTACGACTCAACAAGCCCTACTCTGTCAGGGTTCCTATGGATATACCAGTGTTTACTGGAACACATGCTGACTTGATGTTTGTATTTGTGTTGTAAGGTGTACGGCTCAACAAGCCCTACTCTGTCAGGGTTCCTATGGATATACCAGTGTTTACTGGAACACATGCTGACTTGATGTTTGTATTTGTGTTGTAAGGTGTACGGCTCAACAAGCCCTACTCTGTCAGGGTTCCTATGGATATACCAGTGTTTACTAGAACACATGCTGACTTGATGTTTGTATTTGTGTTGTAAGGTGTACGACTCAACAAGCCTTACTCTGTCAGGGTTCCTATGGATATACCAGTGTTTACTGGAACACATGCTGACTTGATGTTTGTATTTGTGTTGTAAGGTGTACGGCTCAACAAGCCTTACTCTGTCAGGGTTCCTATGGATATACCAGTGTTTACTGGAACACATGCTGACTTCCTGGTTATTGTAAGTACTCAATACAGTACATGTATACATGTACCATAATAATAATAATAATAATGTTTATTGCTTATATTGCGCATTTTAACATTTGAATATGATCAAATGCGCATTACACAACACTAGAAATAATTATACATAATGTAACACACACAAATTCTGGCACAATACTTGCCACCACCCACTTCATTTGACAGCATGTGTCAACCCTCTACCACCTTAGTACATGTATTATGTCATCACTGAGTTGAGGTATTCATCAAAAGGTTTTCCTCATTTATTCTTATCATTTATCCCATCTAATTGCAACAATGCTGAACACAGTGCATGTATATGAATGTTTCAATTTTGGCACTGTAGGTATTTCATAAGATCATCACTACAGGACATCAAAGACTACAGCCGTTGTTTGACTGCTTGCTAACAATCATTGTTAACGGTAGGCATAATGTGCATAATGTAATGTTTTGCTGATTCCTGGTACATAGAGTGGTTTTCATATGAGTGGGAAACCTACGGCACGGAGTTACAGTCACGGTACGGAATCGAAGACATTGTATTCAACCAATCACAGCGCGCAAAATCATTACTCAACCAATCAGAATGCCTGGATACCACACGATGATGGCACGGTATGGTCACTGCACAGCACGAACCGTACCGTACCTACTTCCCACTCATACGAAAATGACTCTATATGTACATACATGTATGTTGTGGTGTGAATTTTTTTTGGGGTACAAGTACTTGGGTAATAATTATCTATAACATACCTTTAGTATCCCCATACCTCAAGTCTTTATCAATGGTTGCAGCCAACAAACTACTTCACCTATTAGAGGTATGTACTTGATAATTCTCCAGAATTTAGTCCTGAAGACGTATTATACTTTCTTTTTTACCAGTCCAGTATCCTACATGTAAGGAATCACATGCTTTGATTAGTTGTCGCAGTGGGCGGAATGTTCTACATCTGACCACTGTCCGTTAATATCCTAGCATACTGGACCACCCTTCAACAACACAATTTTTTTTAATCAGTTTTTTTCTTTTTCTTTTGTGTGCATGTGTTCTTTTTTTTGTGTGCATGTTTTCTTTTTTTGTGTGTGCATGTGTGCTTTTTGTTTGTGTGCATGTGTGCTTTTTTTTTGTGTGCAAGTGTTCTTTTTTTGTGTGTGCATGTGTGCTTTTTTTTTGTGTGCAAGTGTTCTTTTTTTGTGTGTGCATGTGTGCTTTTTTTTTGTGCATGTTTGCTTTTTGTTTGTGTGCATGTGTGCTTTTTGTTTGTGTGCATGTGTGCTTTTTTTTTCCTTTTTCTTTTCATGAAACTGGAAATCTGTTGAGATCAAGTAATATCTTGTGTGGTGACTGATTATGTTTTGTTATCTCTATACAGGCATTCTCAACACCATGGTTCCTGTTTGCCAATCCTACAAACCATCATCTGGTTTTCTTTCTGTTAGAAATCTTCAATAATATTATACAGTACCAATTTGATGGTGAGTTAGTAACAGAGTATAACTGTTGTTATAGTCCTACTTCCGGCCTTGTAATTGGTGTTAGTAATAACGAGTTTGCAGTAGTGAAAGTTATTTCCAGTAAACACTGTGAAATTTACTAAGATAGCTTTGGATCCAACTGTTGTCCGAGGGGACATCACACAAGGACTTGTAGCGACATTATGCACATGCAATATGCACAAGGAGGCACATTTGATCCAGCAACAAGACCCTATTTTACACTATTATCAGATAGTCTACATTTATTGTTCAAATTATTCTAGATTTATAAAAAAAGAAAAAAGAAAAAAACGCTTTGTTGAAAAAAAAACAACATGTATTAAGACCCTTAATATCAAACTAAAAAGTATGTCCTAGTGACATGAAATGTTGTTTAGGAAAATTTCTGGGATTTGTTACAGGTAAAAATAATAATAATGTATGTATTGTATTGTCCACACAATATGTCTCCTTGTTTGTGTAGACCTTGGTGGAGATTTTGCCTGCAGGGAGAGAGCAGCCTGTTGTAAGACAGATACACCTACATGTAGAAGGTTGTGTGATGTGTAAAGCGATACATTACTAATATAATCATATTACAATCATTCTACAGGTAACTCCCATCTTGTTTATGCAATTATAAGAAAAAGAAATATTTTTCACCAGGTAAGTCTTCATTGTTGAATACATCTTATACATGATTTCTCACTGTGCTATCAAGGCGCTGTAACATGTACATGTAGCTATAACCATACAATACTTTAATATCATTCCTAGCTTGCTAACCTATCTAAAGTGTACTCACTGTGTTATCAAGGCATTGTACATGTACATGTAGCTAACTGCACAATACTTTACAGTATGGACACTCGAACCGTGAACACTTAGTTTTTTTCTAACACATATATTAAATATATAAATTTTCGATTGAGCAAATTGATCAGAAAAATGATTTATTTTGATCACTAAGTGTATTTAAGCTCAATGAGAGGCTATGAGGCAATAGAAAGTTAGAAAAAAAAAGCTTAGAAAAAAACTTGATGTGTTCACGGTTCGAGTGTCCACACTGTAATCCCATTCCTAGCTTTTGCTAACCTATCTAAAGTGTACTCACTGTATTATCAAGGCATTGTACATGTACATGTAGCTAACCATACAATACTTCCTAGCTTGCTTTAACCTATCTAAAGTGTACTCGCTGTATTATCAAGGCATTGTACATGTACATGTAGCTAACTGTACAATATTTTAATATCATTCCTAGTTTGCTAACCTATCTAAAGTGTACTCGCTGTATTATCAAGGCATTGTACATTGTACATGCAGCTAACTGTACAATATTTTAATCCCATTTCTAGCTTGCTAACCTTCCCACTGACCCAGCCACTGTTCAAAAACCCAAGAAAAAGAGTAGCATACCAAGTGCAAGTCAAAGAGACCATCTCAGGTACTCATTCTTGAATTGTGATTAACAGTTTAAAGAAGGTATAAGTTGAATCCTTTTTGTGTAATTTTCAGTGATGAATCTGAAGAGCTCCCAGCAAATGGCTTGCCAGAAATGTCTGCTGACAGTAAGTGCTGATAATTTGTGTGTTATTAGTACTGCTATTCATTGAAGGATGCAGATGGCATCATATACTAATATCTATATATAATAGATATCCCCTGTAATTTATTTTATTTTATCCCCCTATGTCTTGCAGTGATGAGTATCCCCTTTTGCAGGACCCCCGTAATGTAGATGTAGATGTAGATACTACACTTTGTACATGTACATGTACAACTACCAGTATGCTTCGCTCATTTCCTTTTGTTAGATACTTGTAATTACAGTAGCACCAAATTATTGTGTTACTCTTCTCGTAAAGGAATAAAAATATGAATAAGAAAGAAAATTCCCAAAGCATTCTGGTAGTTGTGTAGTCAAATGATGCCATGATGAACATCTATTGTTGGGTCCTCCCTGCAGAATCTGCAGATGGTTCTCAGGCTGATGAAAAATATGACATTTTTTTCTTACAGTGTCTGTCACACAAGTACGGCATCCTGAGAGCGAATCAGAAACCAGTGATGTCGAGGGTCGACATAGTGCTGAATCAAACCCCAATGTCAAACGAAGAGAGAAGAAAGCCATTGGAAGATCTGCATCAGTTGTCAATAGTGGATCATTTCTTGCTACTCCAGAATGGGTAAATATACATGTACATGTATATAGCTTATTTGATGGTTTGACAGATAATACGCGTGGAAATTTTATGAGTTGCATAGTATTTTTCTGAGCCCGTAGTGTGGTCTCTTGCCCTTATATGGTAAAAGTATGCATGAGTGGAATAATAAAGTGCCTCGAATCCCTCTGTGTAACATATAAAATATTTATTAATCGGTACTAATTTATTATTACTCTAGGTTCAGTCCTGGAAACAAAAGCTGCCTCTTCAGACTATAATGAGAATGTTACAAGTGTTGGTTCCTCAAGTAGAGAAGATTTGCATTGATAAGTAAGTGATGGGTTGAATGATTGATTGGTTGATTGATTGTTTGACTGATTGATTGTTTGATTGATTGAATGATTGATTAGATGATTGAATGATTGATTGATTACATGATTGAATGATTGATTAGATGATTGAATGATTGATTGATTACATGATTGAATGATTGATTGATTGTTTGAATGATTATTTTATTGTTTGATAATTTGAATGATTGTTTGATTGATTGGATGATTAATTAATTGACTGATCAGTCTATCTTGAACATCATACACTTCAGTACTACATACATATACACTGTATGTAGTTTTGTGTGTATAAAACTTCACTAAGCATGCATAATGTGCTCCATATCTCCTAGGGGCCTGACAGATGAGTCTGAGATCATCAAATTCCTTCAGCATGGTACACTTGTTGGTCTGTTGCCTGTACCACACCCAATTCTCATCAGAAAGTACCAGGTATGTAGATCCATTGAATTCAAATAAGGCTGATTATTTACAGTATCTATAAATTCTTGTTTTGTTTTTCACAGGCCAACAGTGGTACACAAATGTGGTTCCGTACTTACATGTGGGGGATCATTTACTTAAGGTAACTTAACACATACATGTACTTGTACATTTTTATTGAAGGTAACTTACAGTCAAACCAGGTCACGCGTCCCCCCAGAGTCCATTATTGACTTTGTTATTTGAAAATTGATTAGATTTTTCGTTTTGAACTTCGATTATTGCGAACGAACATTTCAATATTCAAAACAAGAATATTTTGAAAATTCGATTGCTGATTGGATTAATAAAACAAACGTTACCCCTAATAAGGGCATACACACAACACATACGGGCTGCCCGTGTGTCTGCCCATATTAGGGGTAACGTTTGTTTTAATGTAACATGTACATGTACATTATTTTATTATATTCATTCTGTTCATTTCTCCAACAGGAACATTGACCCTCCCATTTGGTATGATACTGATGTCAAGCTGTTTGAGATTCAGCGTGTTTAACCACAAGTAAACTAATCCTGGTGTGATTAGATAACTTTAATAGACCCTTTTAGTTTGGGTGTATGTTTTCCCATTCGTTCTCTATCGGTAATGTTTGAGAAGATATTAATAATAATTATAAATATATAGATTTAACTCAAACAAAGAATCTTATTCCCTTGAGGTTTGAATAGTAATAATA
This sequence comes from Actinostola sp. cb2023, assembly GCA_033675265.1. Lineage (NCBI taxonomy): Eukaryota > Metazoa > Cnidaria > Anthozoa > Actiniaria > Actinostolidae > Actinostola > Actinostola sp. cb2023. The sequence goes on along the minus strand of JAUJYZ010000004.1, from coordinate 248,205 downwards.
ATAATAATAATTTGAAATGGGAAAGCATTACACCCAAGATTAATGGTCTATTACTGGAAATTAGTGAAAGGGAAGGTAAAATAAAGATTATCAATATTGATTTTCTCCTTACAATTATCTGGTATTGGTAAGGGAAAGGTGATGGGAGAATTGAAATGTATCCCATTCTTGTACTAGCCTCTTCAGCAATCAGCAGTAGCCTACATTTGCACAGTTTGTGCTATCTCTGCTATGTGGTGTCAACTCAAGGTACTTAAGGCCTGGTTCAAGCCTTAAATAGCAGAAAAACGAAAAAAATTATAATGTCTAATCATTTTGACTAAACATCACAAAACTTGGCACAGCTTGAGATTTTTATATCCTCTACTCATTTAAGTGAATGAAATCCAAAACAGCGTATCACGTGGTTAACCACGTGACAAAGAATTTTGAAAACAAAATATAAAATGCGGTCGCCAGTTTAAGAGGAAAGTGAAAGAAAATAGGTGTGTATTATTACGTTTATGATCATCTATTAACCCTCGTTTAGAAAACCTGTCTCCCGCTTTTTGAAAGGAGAATATTTCGGAAAAGAGGTCACGTGACCATTTCATCATATTACATTTCTGTAGTTTTCTCGTAAACTATATATAATTCCGAGGTTTTCTCGACGATATCTTGTTTAACTGGTTATCCTTAACGCTATTACGTAAAAGGTATTTCATTGTGAATTGAATTCGCGACCGCATTTAAGAAAAACTATATTTTCCTCCATAAGGTCACGTGACCACATGACGTCACAATTGTTAGATCCAAATTGTCTCAAATCTTGTATATAACCTTATGCCTAAATATGAGTGCCTAAGTAAATTAGAGCAGCGAGTTATTACAAGAAATGTGATTTTCCAAATTGCCTTTTTGAACCAGGCCTTAAGTACCTTGAGAATCTGACTGGAAACCCCAATCGTTTTAAATTCACAACTAGAATAATGATTAAATATTTATTGTAACTTATATTCTTTAGTGTAAAAAATGGATCAAGTTGTACTTGAAATTAGCTAGTAAGCCTGTATTAGTTGTAGCTCTATCAAATCTAATGCTAAGTATATGGACACATATAGACTGTGAACAGTCCCCCTTTTCCCTCCAGACTCAGTCGAACGAGAGAGAAATCGATCCTGGGAAAAACCGATCCCGGACGTGCGAGGATTGGGGAGAGTTCTCTCCCTTCTCCCTGCTCGTCCCCATTCTTCTCGTGTCCATGGGATTCTAAAAACTCGTCTTCACTGAGTCTGGAGGGAAAAGGACAGACTGTTCACAGACTAGGACACATATAAAACAATGTACATTGTAGCAGTACTGTCTATGTGTACAGCTAACTCTACAGTAATTGTAGGAATTCCACAGGGGTTTTTTTCTCTTCAAGAATTTAAAGAGACTAGATGAGATTTTCAATTTTGATCATAGATTTTATTGATTATTATAGCATATGCTTAAACAGCAGTAATGTACGCAGCTGAATGTAATTGCAAAGTTGTACACCGTGTTAATCATTACAATGATTTACTGTGTGTCCATACCTTGTAAAAATGACTAATTCTAATTTCAACCTTGATACATTGTAACAATCAACGGTTTTATTGAACAAAGTAATTTAGCCTTTGTTTTTATGAATTCTTATGGACATCAAACTACATGTAGCTCTAGACATACATGTAGCTCTAGACATATACCCATGTAGCTCTAGACATACAATGTACCCATGTAGCTCTAGACGTATACCCATGTAGCTCTAGACATACATGTAGCTCTAGACATATACCCATGTAGCTCTAGACATACAATGTACCCATGTAGCTCTAGACGTATACCCATGTAGCTCTAGACATACATGTAGCTCTAGACATATACCCATGTAGCTCTAGACATACAATGTACCCATGTAGCTCTAGACGTATACCCATGTAGCTCTAGACATACATGTAGCTCTAGACATACATTTATACATGTAGCTCTAGACGTATACCCACGTAGCTCTAGACATACATGTAGCTCTAGACATACATATGTACATGTAGCTCTAGACATATCCATGTAGCTCTAGATGTATCCAGGCATATAGCTCTAGACATAGCCATGTAGCTCTAGACGTACCCATGTAGCTCTAGACGTACATTGTACCCATGTAGCTCTAGATAGACATACCCATGTAGCTCTAGATAGACATACCCATGTAGCTCTAGATAGACATATCCATGTAGCTCTAGACATACATGTAGCTCTAGACAAGACATACCCATGTAGCTCTAGATAGACAAACATATTATGTACATTTAGTTCTAGACATACATGTAGCTCTATACATACATGTACATATCATACATGTAGCTCTAGACATACCAACTGAACCTGGTTCAGTTTGGATGCGAGCGCAGGCTATAAATTTTTAGATGTTTGGATTTGTTGCAATCCAACCAACAATGCTTTATTGCATATGTGCTACTTTATATGAATACTGATGCTCTGTTTAGAGCTAATTAAGAAATTGAATTCAATTAGATCAATGAATATCACATGCTCGAGCCGCTGGATCCTCGAGCATGTGAATATCATTGTCCATTCTGTTTTATGATTTCATGATGTGTAACGTAACACTGTTATTTTGGTGTGTTTGTACCTCACTCACTGTGTAGCTGTTTACTATAACAGCATAATAAATAATTATTAGAATAAGTAAGTTTAAAACATTGATCTTAAATGAGGGTAGCATTGGATAATAGACCAAATGCAATAATGGTGGAATAATTTGCATAAACTGAGAAAAAATACGAATTTAATAAATATAATATCATTTTTTGAAAGACCATACATAGTCTTGTAATACACCAAAAGTCCATCAATTTAAATGAAACCCTAGTAAAGTTATGAAACGAGGCTAGTCAGTCCAAAACTCAATTTCCCGTACAAATCTTTGTAATTTCAATTCGCTATAACTTTTTACATTTTTGTAGAATCGCTCTAAAATCTTGTAGGGTTCTTTTTGTTATTATACTCTTCGAAACGATGGCTGTATCATATCACTAACTACACAATAAATGAGATTTACTGATTCCGCCATAATTGCATTCGGTCTATACAGCTTTAGGTTTAGTACAGTGTATTTACACAGGAAACTCCTTGGTTATAAGAATTGTTAATTACAGTATCAGGTAATTAATAGTTATTTAAAGGATTTCTTTTTGTTGTAAGAAGCTTTGACCAACTGGCATTCTACTAATATGAACAATGTTCTCCAACTTTAGGGAGCTTTCACTTATTAGAGCAGAGGTTGGGGGGGAGGGGGGGGAGGGTCAGAAAAATCTAAAACATTGTAGTATTTTTATAACCCCCGCCTCAGCCAACCCCCTAGCTAAGCTTGCCATAAATGGCACAATCCCCCCCACCCCACCCCCTACCATGCTTCCCAAACAACCTAACACCCCCCTCCCCCAATCTTGCTCTCCCTGACTTATTAAGTGAAAGCCACCTTATAGGAATTAGTAGGAGGAGAATAAAACAAAGTAGGCAGCTCAGCCCTTTAGGTGAGGGATCTGGGGGCACAACTTTTGGGGGGCTTCTTCCTTGTGAATTGTAGCCGGCTGTGTAAGTATCCTGTGAAGTCAGTTGTTGGTGTTTTTTTGACAACCTTTACAGTCATGGGTGTTCTCGTATGTGTTAGAGATATTGCCAGCACCTACCTGAATGAAATCTTACATATAAAAATACATTTTAAAAATAGATAGAGGGATATTATTTTTATGTGCTAATTGATTATCAGCTAGGTTATACAGCTGAACTCGGCTATGATCTAGAACTATCAAAGGAAGCAAAATAAGTGTTTGAGATAGCTAGCGGGAGTTTCCTGGGTTAACAGGAAATAGAATAATGGGATCTTGTTTCTAGTTAAAGTGCTACTTGGACGAAAATCGATCGAAATTTAATTTAGCTGAAACTTCATTGAATAATTCTTCAAGGGTCTAATAATAACAGCTAGTATAAAGTCTTTTTTCGATATTCCAGAGGGAAGTACTATATTATTATGAATCTTTAGAGGTGTCAGTGACGTCATCTACTCAACCCAACATTCAGCTCCATACATTTCTTTGTAGTTTGTGAGTCAAAATATCTCAATGTTTTGTTCAGATAACAGCTCTGCATTGAAGACAACTGGTCAGACAATCAATCCTAAGCACAAATAATGTAAGAAAACTCCATCACCCAAACTTTTAGCTTCATAGAAATAAAATAATTCAAGAAACTAAACACAAAGAAATGTATGGAACGAAGCAGTGTTGATTGTTACGGTTGAGTAGATGACCTCACTGACACTTCTAAAGATTCATAAAAAATGTAATACTTCCCATAGGAATTTTGAGAAAACACATTAACCAGTAATTGTATGGCACTTTGAGATTATTTCAGTGAAGTTTCAGCTAAATTAAACTTCGATCGATTTTCGTCCAAGTAGCACTTTAAAGATAACAAGGTTCAACTGTATAACCACAGGCTGACGTGTAGTTTACTCCAAATGGGTAATTAAAGATGAACAACTATCAGAAAAAATCAAAATGCTATAAGTTGTTGTTGTGTAAAATCTATGCCTGGTTTTCTCTAACATTCAAAACCTTTGATCCCCATGCTTATATCAGCCTTGTTTTCACAGTGAAATAAAGCCTTGTGTGCTCCCTAGCTATGTGCTGTGCCATGAAGGGCCGTTTACACGGGCGATTTTATTGCCGCGAAGTTGCACAAAATTTCGAGCATGTTCGAAATTGCAGCGATTTGGCTGCAATTTCGCCGACAAAATCGCCCGTGTAAACGGCCCTGGGGATAGATGGAAAGGAGAAGAGATTAGAGAAGACTTGATATTTCCCTCCTTTTTCTTTCTTCCTATGCCCCACCTTTCCCTTCCCCTCCCTCTTCCATTTTCCTTCTCCTTCAAGTCTCTTTTCCCTTAGTAGTTCCAGGGCAAACGTCTAAATATCACGTCACTCTGTCATAATATCCACGTCACTCTGTCAATGTCACTTCCGGTAAGTAACCTGTTCTAATAAATACCAAGAGCATCAGCTACGACAAAAGGGATTTTTTTTGCTTTTGTTTTCAAAGGGAACGCTGAAGCCAGACAAATTAGGAATTTTGCTTTACCCATGTATAAAGTTACAATACAATTTCAGTGACCCGGAAAATGTTACACTATCGGAGTAGTCCTGGAACTAGTTACGCTTCAGTGAACTATTATTTCCGGGATGATCAAATACCAACCAGAAAGCCTGTAGAGTGCTTGCTAAATTTACGATGTCAAAGGAGGATTGAGTTTCAATGATTGTCAAGCTATCATATACTCTTACCTCGTAATCTCCGAACAGTTCAAATTTACGACGATGGCAACCAACGGCCAGAACATGAGATTGCACTTCGAAGGCGTGCTTGAGAAAGCTGGTAAAAGGTTTTTTGAGGTAGAGTTATTAATGCATTGTATTTGTCAACGAAGTCCCTTTCTGAGATGTTATTAGTGACTATTATAGTACCGTTCTGTACTTTTCTTATTTTGGAAGACGTTTTGGCGTGAACTTATAAGCCTATACGTATAAATGTTTGTGGAAGTTTTGATCTGATACCCCCCTGCTTCGATGCTTATTCGAAACTGATAGCTTTATATACGTACACCGTAAGCTTTATATATCATTTCTTAAATGACTTCTTTATATACATTCGAATTCCCTTTAGAAGACAGACGAAATTGTACATTTTTTTGTAAGGTGTTTATGTTGACTGAAGTTGAATTGATTTTATTATTATATTAATCATCTGTAAAATACCAATTCGCAGTTCAAATAAACTCTACCACATCAATCTAAATTATCACGTAAGTGTTTACATAATTACAACACTCCAGGAACACTGCATGTACGTATGTTCCCGGTCGTAAATATTGTTATGAGAACTCGTATATCCTGTACCGCGCGTAGTGCACCAATTTAATATCGTTTATACATCTTTAAGGGTTTTAGACGAAGATGGTTTATCCTCGATGGAAAGGATTTATCCTATTACAAAGCACCTGCCACAACGGTAAGACCACTTAATACACAAAAACATTTTGATGTACGCAAAGATGAGAAGGCCGCAATTATATCTAAAAGCACTTGGCTTAATAATAATAATAATAAGCTAATAATAATAATAAATAAATAATAAAAACTCTATTAACGTGTCTAATCTTCTAGCAGTCCACTAGTCTACAACACTAATGAGGGACACCTAAACTTATCTTTTGACATTGGATTAACTTCCTTGACGTTTTTGTCTTGAAGTGAAATGAATACTTCATAAGAATAATGAATGACGAGAATACATCAATGTGAAATGAAAAGCAAGAATGACATGTACGAAATTCACTTCAACAAACACATAACAAATGCATGGTCCCTGGAGACAGACAGACTAATACCCATTGGGGGAGGCAGCGACCGCGGAGATGAGGGGGGGGGGGGGGGGGGGGGGAGAGGGGGGGAGAGGGGAGGGATTGGTCTTTGACCCCCCCCCCCCCCTCCCCCCACTTTTAGCCAAAACGAAAGGTTGTCACAATATGTTGTTGTCTGATATACACTAGTCTACTAGTATATCCAGGGGGCCACTTTCAAGAATGCTCTGTGGTCCCTGGGAGGGGATAGTAGCCCTCTAAACCCTCTAAACCCCTGTATAACCATGAATTCAAGTGAGTGGAGTGAAGTTAATGTGTGCTGGTAGCATGACTATCTTGTCCTTTAATGATCTGATGTTGACTGATGACCTGCTAAAGACTGGCAAATGTCTTGGGGATCTTGGATGGCTAAATACTTGATAAAACCATCTTTAACGACAACAATCGTGTATTACTATACCCTGTTTGGGACAGGATCAGACCCTGTTTAGGACAGAAGTTCACATAGAATTATTATATATCCTGTTCAGGGTAGGGAAGCCAAATACCATGACCTGTCCAGCGGCACTCGACTCCATCATATGGCCCATATATGGAAGTATCCCCCCTGTCTCAGAGTCTCGAATTTTGAAAACAAAGGAAATCGGTGAAATAGCGTCTCAGGCTCACAGGTGTCTCATGATCAGGCAGGTGTCTTCATGCATACAGACCAAAATATCACTCTAAATGTTTCTGTTTCTGTTGGTATTTTAGCCAGAAAACCTTCTTGGTATCATTGATCTAACCAAGGTAGGTATATTAGTGTTTTTTCATCATCTTCATTGTTTTTATCAACAACAAAAAATCATCACCATCATACAATGTACATAGTTATTATTTTCTTTATTATTCATTGCACAGTTAATTGTTGGAGGTAAACACACAGTTTGTATTTGAACTAATTCTTGTTTAATCTTGTCAGGTCAAAGCTGTTGTTCCTTTCAAGATGATCAACAATAATGCCTTTCAGATTATTACAAGTACAAGAACATATACCTTTGTAAGTACCATAATTGTAATGATCGAGCTATACTCTTTTTGCAAAACATTGAAACACCATATTGGTTGTATGTTGAGTGATGGTCTGGCTATGACTTGCTTCCCCTATACTGTTTATATATGAACAAACCCACTCAATGCTCAATCATCATCATCATATCATCAATAGCACCACAATCACTGTCATACAATTGATCATCTTCAAAATTACCCTCATAGTTAGCTGAAACAGCTTACTGTCATGCATACACAGTCCAAATAATCATTATTAATGGCTGAGCAGGACCAGCATGCAAGGGCAGATACAAGGGAGGGGTCCAGGGGTATAGGACGCCCCCTACCCTTTCGTTCCTTTTTAAAACACTTTTTGTAAGCATGCACTGAAAACAGGACAGGATTTCAACTATTTCTCCTTGTCTCACCTGACATGGTTCAGCAAGACAACTTTGTACATGTGACCTACATGTACGAGAACTTGCAGACAATACATTATTATGACATCACTTATCCAACAGTGTTAAACATGACGTTACTTCACGATGACTTGAGCATTTGTTTCCCCTCTTTCAAAAATTCCTGTATCTGCCCTTGACTGCATGATGTGTTTTAACATAACCTAGTTCTAAATTGCTATCTGTTGCAGACTGCTGCAACACCACAGTTAATGACTGAATGGATAAGCGTGTTGCGTCAAGCCATGCAGCTACAGAGTTTTAAAAACTTAAGAGCTAAAAATAGGTTTGTATCTTAGCATATATTCATCTCTAGTGATTTAATATTATATCAGACACTAAATACAGGAATCTCTACACATGGATACATATATCGAACCAGACCAGCGCACACTTCTTTGATTACATTTATGGTTCCCCTAAACATGGACAAGTGCGTAGGTTGTGCGTATAGGCAAGTGCGCACACATTTTTTACTTCAGTAAACAAGCATTGCATTGACTATTGTTCCAACACACATATACCGGTAGATACTGTATATATGCGCATATACAAATAAACAAACAAAAACACATTAAACTACGTTTCTGACACTACGTTTCTTACACAGCATTCGTGCTTCTTCCGAAGACGAGTCGGGATACGAAGTGGTGTCGAGGTCCAGCCGAGCAAGTTCGGATGCCACCGATCAAACAAGCGGTAACGACGACCTTTATGACAAGGTTGCAAGTCCTGGCAAAGAAGATGCTGCGAACAACGCTTCCATGGGGACCTATGAATCTGTGGGGTCATTCAAACGTACGTCCTATGAGGATCAGAAACACGACCAAGGTAGTTATGAACAGGAGATAGAGGCATACGACAGTGTACGCCCTGCGGTGAAGACAACTTCGTCAGAAGAGTTGGGATCTTACGGCGTGATCGGAGATTCCGGTGCACAAACTACATCCACTCCTGAAATATACTCCGTGGTGCAAAAAAAACGATCTCCATCTGACGATATCGTAATTGAAACCAACGAAGGCTTATACGCAGAGGTAGGGAATGTCGACACAAAGCCTCCAAAGATAACTATCATTAGCCCAATGTCAATTATCTGTGAAAGTGATGATGATGATGATGATGATAATGATGATAATGATAATCCTTTTGTCGAAGAAAATCTTGAAGAGGTAAAGGATCCTCTACCTCCCCCTCGGAGAGATTCGTACGCCGTCGATCAAATAAGGATCTTGTTGAAAGATTTCAAGAGAAACGACAGTGTTGAAGTGAAACAAGAAAATCACGCGCCAGATATGGAAACCGCAGACCCTTCGATTATTCCTGATTCCTGCGACAAAGCTTTTGTAAAACTGAGAGAGTTTCTGAATGAACTGGAGAATAATTGAGACTCGACTGATTGTAGAATCAGTCTTGAATTGAGCGTATAGTGTGTACAGATAGATACAAACGCATTCGTAAAACACATGTATAGACGCTCTTTACCATTGCCTACTAACGAGATTTTAATGACAGTGTGTGTCTGCAGCGTGTGTCCAGTGACCTCTGTAATTGTTGTGGCCAAACTTTAATATACAGTTTATATCGTAAAGTGCGACCTTCAAAATAGCTTGTCTGGTTGGAAAATAGGCGGACGTCAATCAAACAACATGGACGTGTCTACACTTTAGCCAATCATAGCAAAGCTACAATCCTGGACAAAAGAGCTGTTACATGTCCAATGTATTGAACAAAATTTTAGATTTTTTTTTTTTATTCCGTTCTATTGACCCTCTACCCCCCCCCCTCCCCCTAATCAATGTTGTCTCCAAGACCCCCTTTGCAACAAAAAGTCTAACACCACAACATTGTGAGGGGGAGGGTGTGTCTTAATTGTGCCAAACTTATATCGCAATTACAAAACTTTATCTGTAAAAGTTAACGTACGTGAATAATTTTGCATACGTAACAGCAGGTTTTGTCCAGGATTGTAGTTTGATTGACAGTTAGACTGAAGCAGGGTCTCATCTTGCGTGCGCGCAATGTTGCACATGTTTTCACCTATCGTAGTCTCCCTCGCAGCCGTTCTTAGTTTTCCAGGTGAAACACCTATCGAGGATTTTGATAAGTTGACTTGGAGTTGCATACGTGGAAATGTGCACTTCATAGCATTGGACCACTGATCAACTGACATCAAGAAATAGTTTAGAATTAAATATATACTAAGTACTACTTATTCATTGTTATTTATTTTTGTAAGCATATAGTTTTGAAAATAAACTGAGCAAAATTACTCAAGTTTGGATTCAGTTTGTGTGCTAGAAATTTTAGATCAATCTTCAACAACGCCTTTGTATTCATCGATCCTTTATCCGATTCCCTCTGTTCCTATTTATATTTCCCAAAGAGTCCACTGCTCATACTGAAGCCTAGCCTTAGGGTGCGTTCCGATTGACCTTATTCCGGAATAGGAATACTTGGAATAACACGGAATGTCCGTTCAATTGAGTCTGTTCCGATTCCGGAATAAGCGGAATATATTCCAAACATTCTGCTCATCATAGCAGAATGCTTGGAATATTCCGGAATAATGACGTCATCCGTCTGCCCCAGAATCTGAAATTATTCCTATTCCGGAATAAGGTCAATCGAACGCACCCTTAGAGTACAGCCTTAGTTTTTACTGAAAACGGACCCGTCGCAAGCATGAAAAAAAACAATTTTTCTTGTGTTTTATATGTGTGCGTGAGGCCCACTTCCACATTTCTGCGTGAATCTGATTCAAATGAACTTATGTATTTTCGTAATAAAGTCCTAACTCCGGTATCCTCAGTTCCTCTCCAGATTTTACAGTTGACTGCTTATTTATCAGACTGGCGGTATTCAGTCCAAATATTATCGACCGTGAAAATGTTATAGGTTCAACCTGTTCCACGCGACTGCACAGGGCTCACATGTACACTTTGCCGTGGAAAGTCTGAAAGGTCAACTGTCTCTTTCTTTGCTCGTAATTTCAGTTTTTAATCTCTGATTAATTATTAACTATCTGGTGGAAAGTAATATCATGGCACACCCACGGGCAACAGAGTTGCGAGCGAGGAACGCTGGTGTGTTTGTAGTGAATGAGACGGGCAGTAACAACGGGTTGAAACAACCTCACACATTTTCCGACAACGTCCCACTTCTCGACGAAGAAGCCATCATCAGTAAACACGAACTGATGGAGCAGCAAGCCATAGAAATTGAACTCGAAAAGACCAATCTCACAGCAAGCCGAAGAGAGAGTTTGCGATTTCGTGATGGGGAGAGGTTAATCGATTATGTCCTAGTCTTCGAGACTCCAGCCAAAGATAGCGATTTGGATGAAGACGACCAAAAGAAGGAGGACGAAAATGCCGAGAAGCGGAAAATTTACGAAGCCAATTTGAAAGAAGCTGGGCTGGAGTTTGAGTATGAAGAAGGCATATCGACTAAGGTAGGCCGCGCGTGCACATACTGTATACACTAGTCTATACCAGCTACGTACAGACAATACACTGTGCAGTGCATAATAATATTCCACGTGCTATTTTATTCTAGTCCTCTTACCGTAAAATTATACGATTATTTATTCCTGAGTTATATATTATATAGCAGTATTAAGAAAGTGTTTACATTGTTTTGGTTTGTCGATTATAGAAAATTAACTGCAGTATAATTCATGTAGATAAAAACAGTCTGGTTTTAGTTTTGTATTGTGATTAGCATATTATTGATTTTAAAGACAGGTATGCTTCTGTTTTAGACTGGCTTTCTTGTATCTATCTATGTTTGTTTTGAACAAAGCTGTCAGACATACTCCCCCTGTGATCGATGTTCAATCAAAGGTCATAACAAATGTGCAGGGTCACAGTTCGTAATATAATATTGTACAGTCAAAACAAAAGCTTAAACATATTCAATTAATTTATTGTTTTGGGGTTGTTATTATTTATGAGCGGTAGTTTCAATTTAATAGTTTGAATTGCATTTAAAGTACTTTCACAATTTGTTTATCATTTCAATTTTGTGCAAATATTTTGAATATTTCTCTTGATAAGTGATAAGTGGGTGTGAAATATAATAATAATATATTTTTGAAATATATTAGAATATATTAGAATTGTATACAATATATATCTAACTACTCAGTAAAGAATTGTACAGTTGAAAATTCAATATCAAAATAATGAGGTACCATAGCTCTGTTTAACTATAACCGTCTCTGTTGAAGTTTATAAATGAGCGGCCACGAACAACACTCCACTGGTATACGTCGGATCAAACAATGATCTAACTGGTTCGCAAATTAAGAAATAGGTTAAATGAAGAATAACCAATACGACGTAGAATATTTCGGATTTAATTTTGAAGTGCATTTTTAATCTCTCCCCAAATTCCTTGAAATCCTAAGTGTCAACTATTGTATTTATATAAGGCATCTTAGCGGACATCATTTTCTTTGCATTGGTGCATTCCTTTTATGAAGAGGAAGAGGGCCAGAGGAATCTAGGATGGGTGGGATGGGGGGCATTGATTGTTCATATAGGGCCCTCATAGGGTCTGGCATCTAGGATCGTTCCTTCTTGTTAATATTTTTATCTATTATTTTATGTCCATATGTTGTCTTTTTCATTTTATGTTATAGTGGACCCTCCTGAAAGCCACTTATACATTAAGTGACGGAGGCTTCCTCTCAAAATATGTATTATTATTATTATCATTACCAACCATCATGATCATCTTATTAGAATCATCATCATCATCATCATCATCATCATCATCATCATCATCATCTTATTAGAATCATCATGAGATATCAGTTCAAAGAATTCCTATTTATCTTAGTTGCAACATTGTTATATATAATGTAATTCAGTCTACCAATACTTTGATCAATATTGTCACATCATCATCATCACTCATCATACATGTATTTTCATCACTATCATTCTCATCATTTCCATCAATGTCTTAATGCTAATCACTATGACAATATTATTATTATTATCATCAATCATCATGGTTACTGTTGACATTTTACAGACCAACACCAAGCGTGATACACACTTCATCAAAATTCATGCTCCATGGGAGACTTTGGCCAAAAAAGCAGAGGAAATGATCGTGAAGGTTCCAATAAAGGATAGTGACATCGACATTAAAAGCTGGACTGAGAAACATTTGAGTGAGGAGTTCCTAGAGTCTGTCCATAGCCATGACCCTTTCAGGGTCAAAGACTCCACTATCCCTCTCCCCAAGAAGCAGTTTGTAGCATCATTTCATAAAGACCATTTAGATCAATACATCGGCCATCGTGATGTTATGTCGTTTTTTAGCCCAAGTGAACGCAGTCGCATGGTGGAACGAATTTGTCTGCAAGTTTCCTTTGGTGAGGACCGTTTTGACCAGGGTATCAAGCGTCTTCTCCATCATGGTGCCTATGTAGCTGCGTACCCACTGCATTCAGGGCCTGAGGAGACCTCAAAGGGTCATGAACCAGTGAGTGACAGGCAAAAGCTACGACATGAGTGGGCTCGATTCGGATGCTGGCTCAAGTATCAACCCTACGATGCCATCAAAGATTACTTTGGTACTGAAATCGGTCTTTATTTTTCTTGGCTCGGGTTCTACGCTGCCATGTTGGTTCCTCCAGCCTTGTTTGGCTTGATAGTGTTCATCTATGGAATCGTAAACGCCTACTCATTCCCGCCCGTTCAAGATATCTGCAACAAAACTAACGAAGCTGTCTTCTACATGTGTCCCTTGTGTGACCAGCAGTGTCCGTACTGGTCTCTTGTCTCCAACTGTTATTACGCCATTGCAGTACACGCCTTTGATAACGACAGCACGGTAGTGTTTGCAATCTTCATGTCCATCTGGGCGACACTTTTCTTGGAGTTTTGGAAGCGCAGACAGGCCGTCCTTGCGTACGAATGGCACATGATGCATTTTGAGGAGGAAGAGGAACAACCACGCCCTGAATTCCTGGCTCGCGTCACTACCTTAAAAGAGGACCCCGTTACCAAAAAGATGATCCCACACGTTCCCAAGATGCAACGATACCAAAAGCTAGCAGGAGTGGGTAGCTTGGTGGTGTTCATGATCACTCTTGTACTCGCGGCGGTGGTCGGCGTAGTGGTGTACCGCGCGTCCGTTTATGGCTCCCTCATGAGTTACAAAGACAAATCGGTGCGAGAAAACGCCAAACTCACCACAACTGTAACTGCAGCCATTATCAACTTGATATGCATCAATCTTCTCAAGGTTGTATATGAGAGGTTGGCCATGTTTTTGACAGAATGGGAGAACCCACGCACGCAGACAGACTTCAAAGACAGCTTTACGTACAAGATGTACCTCTTCCAGTTCGTCAATACCTACTCGTCGATCTTCTACATCGCGTTCTTTAAGCTGAACATGGTGATCGGCACACCGGGTAATTATCAACGCTTTGCGGGGAAGTTTCGATTGGATGGTTGTAGCTCTGGTGGATGTTTGATGGATTTATGTATCCAACTGGTCATCATCATGGTTGGGCAACAGATCATTGGCAATATAACAGAGGTCGCCATTCCGTAAGTAAAACCACTGCACCAATCTTCAGCTTGATGCGCTGAGAGGCGGTAAAAATTGGCTTCAGTTCTGCTTGGCCTGCATGTCCTTCCAACAAACACTGATAATCACTTAACAATTCAGGGCCGTACATAACCCAAAATTCAAGGGGGGGGGGGGGGGGCAGTACGTATTTAACAGCAAATAATTATTAAAAATAGTATAGTTCTCAGTACTTTTTGGTATCGTTTTCGCCTAGCTAGGGGGGATCAACTGCCCTCCCTGCCCCTGTGCTGTGTACGGCCCTGCAATTATTGGACAAAATTGAGCAAAATATCGTGATTTGCAAATCATTTTAATTAATTAAAATCTGCGAGACACGTGACAAATCACTATATTTTGCGAAACCAAGTCAATAGTTGTTTTATCATTCACATTATTTTCTTTCAACTAAGTAACAACTCTGGAAATCGAGCTGCCATTGTCGAGGAGAACGAAACTGTGTGTGAGCAGAGCATTATTCGTAGGAAGTTAAGCCGCATCTATACACGAACTAGTTTTCCTTGACAAGGAAAAATTGCGATGTTTTTGTCGTCTACACGAGCAAGTCTTCCTTGTCAAGGAAAACTTGTCAAGGAAAATTTGCTCGTGTAGTTTCGGTTTTATTTGCAGTGACGTAGTCGTCTCTCGACCAATGAAAATCCAATGAAAATCCAGGAGCGCGAGTTGGTTTCCATAGATTACATGCTGCATGCATGGGGTTGATATTTGTATCTTCCGTTTTCAGAGGTTTGAAGAAGTGGTGGAATTTAAGACAAGCTCGCAGACAGTCGTACGTAGATATGCCACAATGGGAGACTGACTACAAACTGGGAGCGTTACCAGAACATCACTTGTTCTGGGAATACCTGGAAGTCGGTAAGTGTCGATTGACTAGAAGAAATAAATACTGATATGCGGCAAGTCGTAAAACAAGTTGTGGAACAGATTTCGTGCGCGATGGGCCTGCGCTTTCGAATGCAAACAGTTGCAAGCAATAGAGTGTCTTTGCAAGCAATAGAGTGTCTTTGCAAGCAATAGAGTGTCTTTGCAAGCAATAGAGTGTCTTTGCAAGCAATAGAGTGTCTTTGCAAGCAATAGAGTGTCTTTGCAAGCAATAGAGTGTCTTTGCAAGCAATAGAGTGTCTTTGCAAGCAATAGAGTGTCTTTGCAAGCAATAGAGTGTCTTTGCAAGCAATAGAGTGTCTTTGCAAGCAATAGAGTGTCTTTGCAAGCAATAGAGTGTCTTTGCAAGCAATAGAGTGTCTTTGCAAGCAATAGAGTGTCTTTGCAGCTTGTAACACCCTTCGTGCATCTTGTCTCGCAATTCTGAAGACAGAGTGCAACATACTGATCTTGTTCATAACCAGTCGATCAGAGATAACTGCGTGATTTATTTAGTTCATCACCGAGAGAGAATAGACCCCAGGATGGCCCGCGGAGCAAGCTTAAACTGTGGTGGGGCTAAAATGTCTCTTCCGTACAAGGGTTGCAATGACGATAACATTTTTTTAACCTTAAAAATGTTACTACCTGTGGACCCCACCAGCCCCTCCCCCTCCGCGGGCCCTGATGACTGTGGAAAACATACGACGTGGATCGGCATGCCAGCACCGTGATAACCTGCCAATAAAGTTTATCTATCTATCTATGTTTTAAGATTTGGATGGAATTCGTGCCGTGACTGTACCGTGGTTTTTCACAGGCATGCGTAATCTGCTCTAATATATAGTGAACATAGCGTTATTGTGTAGTGTATACATTGTGTTGATGTTCTCTCTGTGTCTGTCCCATAGTTCTTCAGTTTGGATTTGTTACCATGTTCGTGGCTGCCTTCCCACTCGCCCCACTCTTCTCGCTTATCAACACGGCCGTGGAGATTCGTGTCGACGCCATTAACTTCATGTGTCAGTTTCGTCGTCCTACGTCGCATCGTGCGCAGGACATCGGTGCGTGGTTTCAAATCATGGAGGGTTTGGCCAACATTTCCGTACTTGTTAACGCGTTCGTGATTGCGTTTACGTCTGATTTCATCCCAAGGTAATTCATTAGTACTTGTATATAATACTGTGGGATTTAGAATCGTTTTCGTATGAGTGGGAAACCTACGGTACGGAGTTACGATTACGGTACGGAATCGAACACATTGTATTCAACCAATCACAGCGCGCGAAATCATTTCTCAACCAATCAGAATGCTTTGATACCGCACGATGATGGTGCGATATGGTGCGATACGGTCACTTCACGGCACGAACCGTACGGTAACTACTTCCCACTCGTACGAAAACGACTATTGAATATATATGTGTTCATTGTTTACGTCGAGCGCGTCTTTGCCTGGTACACTCATTTTTAACGCAACTCTCGAGGCAGAAAAAGATGGCGGGCCACTGCATTCAACAAAACCCTTTGCGTGCATAAACCACTATCTACCTTGTAAACAGAGAGTTTTGCCGAAAACGTTAATATTTGCAGGTGTGTCAGACAGTTTGTAGATCTATGTGGTACTGAAGGTTCGCAAAGGATTGTGGTAAAATGCAACGGCCACCTCTCAGTTTGTAGATCTATGTGGTACTGAAGGTTCGCAAAGGATTGTGGTAAAATGTAACGGCCACCTCTCAGTTTGTAGATCTATGTGGTACAGGTTCGCAAAGGATTGTGGTAAAATGTAACGGCCACCTCTCAGTTTGTAGATCTATGTGGTACAGGTTCGCAAAGGATTGTGGTAAAATGCAACGGCCACCTCTCAGTTTGTAGATCTATGTGGTACAGGTTCGCAAAGGATTGTGGTAAAATGTAACGGCCACCTCTCAGTTTGTAGATCTATGTGGTACTGATTTAGGTTCGCAAAGGATTGTGGTAAAATGTAACGGCTACCTCTCAGTTTGTAGATCTATGTGGTACTGATTTAGGTTCGCAAAGGATTGTGGTAAAATGCAACGGCCACCTCTCAGTTTGTAGATCTATGTGGTACTGATTTAGGTTCGCAAAGGATTGTGGTAAAATGTAACGGCCACCTCTCAGTTTGTAGATCTATGTGGTACTGATTTAGGTTCGCAAAGGATTGTGGTAAAATGTAACGGCCACCTCTCAGTTTGTAGATCTATGTGGTACAGGTTCGCAAAGGATTGTGGTAAAATGTAACGGCCACCTCTCAGTTTGTAGATCTATGTGGTACTGATTTAGGTTCGCAAAGGATTGTGGTAAAATGTAACGGCCACCTCTCAGTTTGTAGATCTATGTGGTACTGATTTAGGTTCGCAAAGGATTGTGTTTTTTTTTTTCCCAAGCACCAGTCCATACATTTATTGTCACTGAAAGCTCCCCCAGTCACAACTCTTAACCGTTGTGGAGAGTTGTAATGTAGACCATGTTGTACTCATTTGTCTGTTAGTTAACTTGTGTTAATGGTTGTACAGGCTGGTATACAAGTCCAAGTACAGCCCAGACGGTACACTGCGTGGATATCTTGAAAACAGTTTGTCTTACTTCAATGTGTCGGACTACGCTGAAGTTGATGAAACGGCGAGGCCTCTAGACCGTTATGCTTACACTGTCCTCAACTATTCCAAGCCTTTTTGTCGGTACGTTCACTCTACTAACTATATCTAATGAGAAAAAAACCCTATATCTAATGAGAAAAAAACCATATATCTAATGATTGAAATCCGCCCTCCGACAAATTTACCAGTTCGGTGATCTTGAGTGCGGTAGTATAAACAGACCATTTTACAGTCTGTTCAGTGACCACAGTGGTTCCATGTCGAGGTTGGCGTTTTTCATACATTAACATGCTTTTACCAATGCCAACCTAAGCTTTTCACACCTTAGTCCTTAGATAATCACTTTTTCATTCAAGGTACCCAGGCTACCGCGAGGCACATGCCCCCTATGACGTCACCAAGCAGCACTGGCACGTGATTGCGGGCCGCCTTGCCTTTGTCTTTGTGTTCCAGTACATCGTCTATGCCGTCACAAAGTTCGTGGCCTACGTCATACCTGATAAACCCCGCAATCTTGAGCTGAGAATCAAACGAGAGGACTACTTAGCCAAGAAAGCTTTGGAAGAATCACTGCAGCCCGCTATCGCTTGAAATCGCCTCGTGTACACTTGTGCTCTAGGAAATGCACAGTGAAGAAAGAAACTAGACTTAGCAACAGACTAGACTTAGCAACAGACTAGACTTAGCAACAGACTAGACTTAGCAACAGACTAGACTTAGCAACAGACTAGACTTAGCAACAGACTAGACTTAGCAACAGACTAGACTTAGCAACAGACTAGACTTAGCAAACAGACTAGACTTAGCAACAGACTAGACTTAGCAACAGACTAGACTTAGCAACAGACTAGACTTAGCAACAGACTAGACTTAGCAACAGACTAGACTTAGCAACAGACTAGACTTAGCAACAGACTAGACTTAGCAACAGACTAGACTTAGCAACGACTAGACTTTGCAACAGACTAAACTTAGCAACAGACTAGACTTAGCAACAGACTAGACTTAGTGAAGAGTAGAGTTTTCGTATCCAAACTATGCTGCTTTTTTCTGTACATTATTATTACATCATAGAGGTCTTCAAGGCTGTCAAAAGTAACGTCTATTCAAGTCGTAGTAGTACATGTACTGTTTATAGTGAAAGTTAGGCCATTGTTTGTCTCTTTCTGGGTCCAAGGTGTCAGTAATTCCAATCGTTTTACATCAGTCGTCACCAGGTCATCAGAACTAAAGTAACGGTTCACGTTGGACAAGGTTCTCATTGTACTGAGGCGGATCCATTTTGCGAAAGGCGATTCGAAAGCAGGGACTTTTAAAGCCCGTTATCGTACACTGTAGAAGATAGTTTCCTCTTTAGACATATAGACATATTTTCCTTAGCTAGACGTATCCAATACCTGCTTTCTTATAAAGTAGCATATAAACATACTATATGGTTCGGAGGATGGTAAAGAAAATATTTTTCATGATATAAACTGAAGTAAATAATATATATAGAGAGAGAGAGATCATAGACATATATACAGTATTTTAGATCATCAACAACAACAACTTTATTATTATTAGATCGACATATATATACTATTATATTAAGCAGTATTAACAAATATAGAAGTGGAATGAGTATACAATGGAACTATAGCGCGCTGTTGATATGTAGCCTGCGTGACATCCAGATGTAGCCTGCGTGACATCCAGATGTAGCCTGCGTGACATCCAGGGTTAGTTCAGTTGTAACGCAGACTATAGCTACGCAGGCTAGTTGAACAACTCTTTCAAAAAGGTTATCTTTTGAAAAAATAAATGCTGTATAGTGAATTGCAGCTCAATTCGTTGTGATAAATAATTATTATAAAGTATTTTTAGAAGGCAAAACCAGGATAAATAATAACGTTACCATGACATAGCTCTACTCCCTCCACCCCAAACAAAGGACACTCCCCCCCCCCCCCCAAAAACCCCCCCCCCCCCCCAGAAATAAAAAGGAAAAAAAAACTTTTCTAAAATACACATTAATTTAACCTTCTTTGAAATAGCCGTATGTGCAAGTCTATTGCTAGTCTCCTTAATTCGTTAGTTGTCACGCAACGCTAGTCAGCAGTGCGTGGCAAAAAAAGGAACCTCCACGAAGGAGACGAGGTAGTCAGAGGACATAGCCGTTGTATACGTAACCGCACCCATTTGCGACAAACATTCACATAAATCAAGCAGTTTTATACGTACAACATTAAACGTTTTGAAATCTACTGTTCTGGGTTCTTTTAATGTAGAGTGTTTATCTGTTGCTGGAAGTGTAACTTGTACGTCGTTGACCTTTTAGATGTTGCATGTCTAGTGACAAGATAACGCGCATACTGTTTATACTTAGTTTATATTTTTATCAAAGAACTGATTGTTTAACTCTCACATAGCCGTGATTCCAATAAACCCGGGCACTACTAATTAGCTGTCAGTGTTTATTAGATGCAAAGAAACAAAAGAAAACAAAAGAGTGAGTGTCTAACGGTGTGTATTGGTGTAGTTAGTAATGCCCAGGTTTATTGGAATCACTATTGTGTTTACAAGCAATAAAATGTCGTAAACCGATATTCACTTTAGACTTTGTTTTCCCGATGTCACGTTTCTTTCGCGAGATTTGAGTACAACAGATAGTTAGCCTGATAAAAGAGCCGTCCTTCGGGGAGTGAGTGACATGGAAAGAAGGCTGTTTTCTCAGGCTAAGGTTTCGTCTAAAATCGTTCTTTTTGTTGAACCTAATTTTAAAATAAGAACAGTGATTCTCATGCAACTTTCATGCAACTCAAACCTTTTGCTTTGTACACTTGAGTGATTGGCTAATGAGTGTCACGGTCAATTGCGTTACTTTCAACAACTCATTTGAAACACTTCGTTAGATTGACAAGCCCGATAGTCCAAGATCATTAAGCTGCCTTCAAGGACTGAAATGTCGTGTTCTTTTCGTTGTATAAAATATGTTAAACTAAACATTTAATTTTGCGACAACTTGCTTGAAGTTTATAATATAAACAGAATGTAGTGACTGTGGTTGATTGTTAGTCGAACAATAGTTTGTTCGGCTAATTTGCATACGATTTATCTTCGACTGTCGCTTGCTCACACCCAGTTACTTGTAGTAGTCTGGGCAGTTGGTCTGAGAGGCATATGATCTCTCGGCAATGGCAATGACGAAGAGCCCTACCCAGACCAAGGACAGTGATGTACTGCTAGAGATGGAATCACGATCTCAACCAGAGCCAGCTAACAACTCGGGACTTCAATTCAATCGAGGCGGCAAAGACATTCACTATGTCTTGGTGTACGAACGATGCGAGGAGACAGAAAACAAGAACGAAGAAACTAAAGCCAAGGGCAGCTGAATACGCGGGAAAACGAGATACGTTTGAGAAAGAGATTGTTCACAAGGGATTGGAGATCGAACAAGATACAGTCAATCTTCCTGGGGTAAGTGTGCAATCCGATAGCTAACAGACTGTTACGAGGTCATAGCTGAGTAGAAATCGCTGAGTACGGTACCACAATTAGAAGTTAATGATTTATTTTCCTTGATTTAGCAACTCTTTTTACAATAAATTGCATATCACTTACCACCAATGGAGAACAAACTGACTTATTGTCTTTAGTTACGACCCCATCTCTCCGTGAGTCGATGTCCAATTGATGGTTCATTTTATAACGATCCAGAATTTCTGTAGTTTCACGTCTCGTCTCTCGCCTGAGATTGCTCTTAAACTAGCCGACATCAGAATCGTTATAAAATATCGTTTTTTATCAGTTGATTTAGCCCGCGTTCTTAAGCCGTTTTCAATAATAGATTTAGTCGTGCATATGAATGAACAAAGCCAATATACCATCAGTACAGTAATGTGTCTTGGTGGAAAAGTCAGTTAAGAGACTTTAATAGGCTGATGTTGTTTATTAAATTATATAAATTTACTTCATTTGACGAGAAGTTAGCTTTTAACACTAATATAAACCCTTCAAAACTCGCTATGAACAAGCTACTAATTAAATAAACACGAAGTTTGTTCAATAAGCTTTTTTAACAATCGATGGTAATGTATGCAATACCTACCAGCTGACACCATGCATAACGTGCCGTAATTATCATGAATTTAACGATCATTTAATGTTGTCGTAAAGATTTCCATGTCAATTCTCTCCTGGTTTGATAAATAACAGCAAACGAAAATTCCTGTCCTCCCCTCCTCAGTGGAGAAGTATATTTAGTGGCAAGCAACGTCTTTTGTTCAATATTTCAGTTCGGTCGTCACGCAATGCTTCCCTCCCCAACGTACACTGAATAAAACGCGAACTCTTCAAACCTTGGATATTCTTTGGAAGTGTAAAAAAACCTGGAAATTTCCAACGAATTTCCAAGGTTTGAAGAGAGTGCATTTTTTTCCAGTGGGGGGAGGGGGAAGCGTTGTGTGACGACACTAAGGGTGGCTGCACAGCAGGCTATAAAGGCCCCGACACACGATGCAACTTTTATGCAAATTGCGCGCAACAGTTGCAGAAGCACAGGAAGCCCAAGCTCTGTTCTTGTGACCGTTATAAAGAAATGTATGTGAAAATATATAAACTGCATTTTTGAGAGTAATCTAAAAGTAAAAGCTTTGAAAATCACGTGGAGTGTTGCTTGTTGCGTTCTTTTGCCCTGGTAGTGATTTCAGCTCACTTTTAGCCCCTTTCAGCTGCCACATACTTTTAGATTACTCTCAAAAATACAGTTTATATATTTTCACATACATTTCTTTATAACGGTCACAAGAACAGAGCTTTGGCTCCCTGTGTTAAAAGTAGGATCGAGTTCTACTTTTGCGCGCAACGTTGCATCGTGTGATCGACCACCCATAAAACCTTGTTGCGCGCAACGTTGCAAGAAAAATTGCATCGTGTGTCTGGGCCTTAATTCGGTCCTTACTCCAACGAAATATGTAACCTCCCCAACTCACCCCTTCTTGGGATATTTTCGCTTCAAGGAACCAAGGAAAACCCGCCATTTTGTTAAAATCCATCTACCGTTAGAAAGATTGCTGGTTGAGGCCGAAGACCTCAAACTCAAGGTTCCTTTGGGAAAAAGTGAGGAATTACAGAGCCGCATCGCAAAGCTCTTGGGTGATGGAATGGCGTCCAAGGTCCAGAACATCGACCCTCTAATCATTCGTAACTGTAGTATCAGCAAGGACACCAAGTACTTGATGGCTCCTTTTCATAAGAACAGAATGCAGAGATATGCAAAGACGAAAGAGGAGCTGTTTACTGGAAATGATTGGAAATTTGTGGCACAGAAACTGTGTTTCGATGCAGGATTGAGGGCACTTCTTTCTGAAGGTATTAAAGGGCGTGGACTAGGCACGTGCGCTGGGCAGTAGCCCTGCTCTGCTTGGCCTAAATGTTTTCAAACCTCATGAATTTTGTCTAAAACGTTAGAGCAGCGAGTCATCAAGTAAACGTCAAAATTGGCAAGATTGAAGGTGCGGTAATACGAGCAACAAAATCGTGCAAATTGTCGCGCAACATTGTTCAGATTGTTGCGTTGCAAGTTGCAGAGCAATGTTTCTCGTATTACCATCGTTCGCGCAACTTGTCGGGCAACAAATTAAATTTTACTTTTTTGCATGAAGTTGAAAGAGCTTCTACTTTGCGCAACAAAGTTTTGCAACCTGCAACACGAAAATGTGTTGCGCGATAAGTTGCGCGAACGGTGGTAATACGAGAAACATTGCTCTGCAACTTGCAACGCAACAATGTACCCCGTATTACTGCACCTTCAAATGATAAAACACGCGCGCGCGCGTGTTATATGTGCAGTTTTAGAACACGCGGGGACTGATCAGAACACGAGAGAAGTGTTAGGAGAAGCACGACGCGTAGCGGGTGTTCTGATCAGTCTCCAAGTGCTCTATAACTGCACATAGCACAGCGGCAAGTTTTCTATTTCTTTTATAAAATACAGTAATGATGATTTTAAGGCAAGTTTTCGATCAATTTTGTCCATTACAAAAATGTTTGAATATCTGCGCGCGCGTGCTGTGTGCTCTCATAGAACACACGGAATACGCATCCTTTGGCCAATCAGAGCACGCGTTATATCTTAGTTATTTTATATTATTGTATTGATATTCAGGTGTTTATATGTGTGCGTATCCACTTCATGACGGAGACGATGAATGTAAAGAGGGTGAATCGCTTAGCAACGATCGTCAGCGCCTTAGGATCGAGTGGGCCCGATTTGGTCGATGCTTCAAATACCAACCTTACGATAAAATCAAGAGTTACTTTGGTACTGAGGTAGGTCATCAAAGCTCGCTATTGATTGGATGGGTATGAGGTTTGTAGGTTGCATGGTTTGGTGTAGACTGATTCCATAAGTCGCTGTTTTCGCTCTTTTACCCTGGAGGTCGCTCACCTAGCGTCGGTGGGTGAGCGAAAATCAGAATCGACAAAGAGCAAACAGACCGACTTATGGAATCAGTCTAGGTTTGGCCAGTGGAACACTGGCTGGTTGTCGGGGCGTTTGTTTGCTTGTTGTATTCATTGATTGGCTGGAGGATGGATGGTTGTTTAATACTCGTGGTTGGCATTTGGTTGGTTTGGTTGCTGCATGGTTTGTTATAGTTTAAAGGTTGTTGATCATCGTTTGTATTGTGAGTCGTCGAGACACTAATTTGAGGTGGGTATGTTGAGTGGTTGTTATTCTTTTAGTTTCACATACGTTTAATAAACTAGGGTGAGGCGTGCATTTATACAATACAATAACTTTATTTCAACGCAATAACCATTAACAGTTTTCTAAATTCATTCCCTCATAGATTGGCCTCTACTTTGCCTGGTTGGGTTTCTACACTGCAATGCTTGTTCCTCTTGCAATAGCTGGCCTGGCAGTCTTCATCTACGGCCTAGCAACAGCATCTGGCAACCCAGTAGTAGCAGATTCGTGCAACAAAAATCTCAAGAATTACTTCTACATGTGTCCTCTATGTGATCGACAGTGCAGCTACTGGGACCTGGTCTCTACCACGTGCAACTACGCCATTGTCACACACTTCTTCGATAACGAGGGGACGGTTTTTCTGGCGATATTCAGCTCCGTTTGGGCGACGCTTTTCCTTGAGTTCTGGAAGCGCAGACAACTGGCCTTGGCCATCGAATGGGACGTCGCAGGCTTCGAGAAAGAAGAAGAACCACCGAGACCAGAATTTGTACGAACCGCGCCTAGTTTGAAGAAGAACCCCATCACCGGGTCAATGGAGCCGCATATGCCGCAGAGGACCCGAATCCAGAGGTATGGGACTGCGGGTAGCATCGTAGTATTAATGATCTTACTCGTGCTAGCAGCGGTTGTGGGCGTGGTCATCTACCGTGCAGCTGCCTTTGCGGCGCTCAGTGGCAGCAAAACCCTCGCCGTCCGTAGACGCGCTCGTATCGCCACGTCGTTCACAGCTGCGATAATCAACTTAATCTGCATCAACATCCTGAAGTTCTTCTACAACAAGATTGCTCTCTGGCTGACGAACTGGGAGAATCCGCGTACGAGAACCGACTTTGAAGACAGCTTCACGTACAAGATGTATCTGTTCCAGTTTGTCAATACCTACGCCTCGATCTTCTACATCGCGTTCTTTAAGTCTGGCCTTGTCGTAGGAACGCCTGGAAGGTACAAGAGGATTGCTAACAAGTACAGACTGGATGGCTGCAGTGAGCAAGGCTGCTTCTTGGAGCTTTGTATCCAGTTGTTTATCATCATGGTTGGGCAACAGATCATTGGTAACATCACTGAGATTGCTATCCCGTAAGTAACCACTCCCTCTCCTCGCTGACTGACTGACAGAATGTTAATAATGATAATAACAATCATCATCATTGTCATCATCATTTTCATTATCATCATCATGGCGCCTTCATATGCAGCCCGGAAAAGTCCTCCATCGGTCGTAAAGCGCATTGAGACAATGTGAAATGCGCTGTATAAGAAATTTCTTCTTCTTCTTCTTCTTCTTCTTCTTCTTCTTATTATTATTATTATTATTTAGAGGTTAACGTACTCGTGCAAGTGGGTTATCAGGATTTACCTGCACGAGGTCGCTAACAATGAACGAGAAATTCGGCAGTATGAGAAAATTTCGAGTTCATTGTTAGTGAATGAGTGAAGGTAAAATCCCGATAACTCACGAGCAAAGAGGGCGTTAACATTTTTATTATTCAATTTAAATACTGCTGACGAGGCGTAGCGGAGTGTAGTATGAGAACATTTCGAGTTCATTGTTAGTGAACGAGTGATAGTAAAATCCCGATAACTCACGAGCAAAGAGGGCGTTAACATTTTTATTATTCAATTTGAATACATTGCGGAGGCAAGCTAATACTAACTAATACTAATACCGTGGAGTAAAAGCCGTGGTGTGAAGAATTTACACCACGGTTTTTACACCACGATAATGACGTCGCCTGACGGTTGTCACGTCATAACCACGCGTCACGTGGTCCAAATCAACCAAACCAGAAGATCGGAATTTGTACAATGTATGAAAATTGAATAATCATCATCATTATCATCATGCTTATTCTAAAGGTGCCAAATAAAAAAATTTCATTATCATCATCATTTTCATCATCATTATTATTTTCATTATCATCTTCATTGCATTCATCGATGCATTTTCTGTATTTAGTTGATTGTATTCCCTTTTCATATAGTTATAAATCGTATTCATTCTGTTCTATTCAGAGCATTAATGGAATGGTTGAAGACCCGTAAATATCCACGTAACAAGCAACTACCTCAATACCAACAGGACTTTGATTTGAGTGACTTAGGGGGTCATTACATGTTCTGGGAATACTTGGAAGTTGGTGAGGATCTTAATTAAATTATTAACTAGTATTAGACCGAATGCAATAATGGCCCAGTAATTTAGCATAAACTGAGAAAAATTACGAGTTTAGGAAATGTAGTATCATTTTTTGAAAGACCGTACATAGTCTAGTAATACATCAAAAGCCCATCAATTTAAATGAAACCACCGTAAAGTTATAACCATTTGAATTCTAGCAACTGCATGGAAAAGAGGCTAGTCAGTCCAAAACTCAATTTCCATACAAATCTTTGTGATTTCAATTCGCTATAACTTTTTACGTTTTTGTAGAATCGCTCTAAAATTTAGTAGGTTGGTTTTTGTTATTGTACTCTTTAAAACGATCGATGTACTATATTACTAACTACACAATAAATGATATTTACTGCTTCCGCCATTATTGCATTCGGTCTATTCACAACATGAATATCAATAGAACATATCAGGATGAATTAAATACTCATTCTCGAAATCGAGGCTAACCATAACGATGCGCCTGCTGTCAAACAATACGGCGGTACCTAGAGATACAAACAATCCATAGATTCTTTGCGGTCGCTTATAGAGCCCAGGTTCCCACTACCATATTTGAACCGCTCAATGAACTTTTGCTGATTCAGTTTCCATTGTTTTTCTACAGTTCTTCAGTATGGTTTCGTTACCATGTTTGTAGCAGCATTTCCTCTCGCTCCAATATTCGCGCTGCTCAATTCTGTGGTCGAGATCCGTGTTGATGCTATCAACTTTGTCAGACAATTCCGCCGTCCAGACATCGCCGTCGCTGAAGACATAGGGGCCTGGTACCGAATCTTGGAAGGGCTAACCAAAATCTCCGTATTAGTAAACGCCTTTGTGTTGGCCTTCACTTCTGATTTTGTACCACGGCTTTTGTACAAGCTGAAATATGCCCCTGATAGGGACAGCGGGGGGACCCTCAATGGATACCTTAATAATAGCATGTCGTTCTTCGAGGTGAAGTACTTTGATGAGTGGGAGCCTGAGACCAAGCCTGACGATCCGATGCAAAACCTTAACTATACCAGGACTGTTTGTAGGTAAGTAACACGACCTCTGTATGTTGTATGCCTGCCTGCCTGCCTGCCTGCCTGCCTGCCTGCCTGCCTGCCTGCCTGCCTGCCTGCCTGCCTGCCTGCCTGCCTGCCTGCCTGCCTGCCTGCCTGCCTGCCTGCCTGCCTGCCTGCCTGCCTGCCTGCCTGCCTGCCTGCCTGCCTGCCTGCCTGCCTGCCTGCCTGCCTGCCTGCCTGCCTGCCTGCCTGCCTGCCTGCCTGCCTCCCTGCCTCCCTGCCTCCCTGCCTCCCTGCCTTCCTGCTTCCCTGCCTCCCTGCATCCCTGCGCTTGTGTCGATTGTGAAAACCAGGGTTCACCTGACTGCGTTCTTGTCTGTTATTTTTGAATGCTCTCTATCCCTCTCTCAAGATAGTTTTCTTACAGTATAGTTTCACTGATTGTGAATTTCGCGGCTAAGATAAGGTCATTATTTCGGTCTTGACATTAAACAATACTACTTATGTAAATAAACCGCCATGGTTCAGGTGATTATTACGCCGTTATAAAGGTGAAATATTTTCATTTTCTTTCAGATACCGTGGTTTCCATGACAGCAGCCATCCATTCAAATTCTCCAAGCAATATTGGCACGTGATTGCGGTACGCCTGGCCTTCGTGTTTGTCTTCCAGTTTTCCGTCTACAGCATCACGAACTTGATCGCCTACATAATCCCTGACAAGTCAAGGTCATCGCAAGTCAAGCTGAGAATGGAGCGTATGTTGGCCAAGGAAAAGCTTTATGGAAAAGAGAAAACCACGGACAACTTTGAAACGAACACACTGCTGTGAAGGCAAGTGATGCCTTGAACGTACTCCATGGAGTATTGTTGTTACTCGTAGCGAACATTTTATAGCTATCGCGGATACGATTTCAATTCGCCTTTACCTGTACGCGTGGTAGACTGGATTCGAATCGCGACTGCATAGCATCTATGGATTGTTTTGGAAATATTAAAAGTTGTATCAGTTTCTTTCTAGCATAGTGTGCTCTGTAAATCAAACTATTTCAGATCAAGCCAAGGTATAAAGCTAGATATTTCTGACCGTAAATGATATTTCCGGTAGTACACCCAAACAATCCATAGATGCTTTGCGGTCACGATTCGAACCCAGTCTCCCACTCGTTCATGTAAAGGTTAATTATTTCAAGCTTTTCATAATGCGTTTATAAACACGCTTCACTCGTGTATAAGGATAAGTGTAAAGACGTTGGCGGTTTTCAGTGGACGGGGGAATGGAAGAGAGTGGCGAAAGCAGGGGTTCTCTTCCTTCACTTCCAGCTTCACCCAGGAACGCAGGCGTATGTGTGGCAGAATGATAATGAAACTTCATTTATGAAGACGTTGAGCTTTCATAATGATACTTGAGTCGATATAGAAATTCATTGCCGACATCCATCGCGACGACTTTAAATTTGCATAAAAGAATCAAGACAGTCGTTGCATGTATCATGTGCTTTGTTTGTTTGTACTGTTTTCAGGTTAGGTGTACGATTAGTATGTTTTTCTATTGTAAGGAACGAACACTCACAATTTTTGAATAAAATATTGTAATCATTTGATGAAAAGTAGCACAACTCGTAATCACTGAAATAACACGAATATCAAAATCTATGAAAACGACTGATCGTGATTGGTGGCGAAATTATGATACGGATACATAGTGCCACTAGCAAAGGTATAAGCCGCTGTACAGAAAAAGACGGCGTATCAGTATATTTACCATAATCCTTTGCGCACGTAAACCACGTGATACCTTCGTACAAACTTTAGAATGAATAGCTAGAGATGTTGAAAATGTAAACAATTTTCAAGTGTCAAGCTGTTGCCTGCTTTATTTTATTTATTTATTTATTTATGATCATGGTCAAATGTAGAGCCGCCATCTTTTTCTGTTCAATGGATCGGATTTTCAAAAATGGATTTTCATGCTTTCCCGCCAATATTGCGCGCGCGTTGGCAGCTGCGTACATCACCAGTCATGCGCACAAAGGTTTTGATGAAAAACGTTTTGTCGTCAGACCACAGGCAGCCCAACCATTGCTTTTGAGGATACTAAATCATCAAATAAAATGATATTTGCGTCTTTTTTTGATGGGTTTCCTGTGGTAGAGCGCGCGCGCGCGATACGTATTATTTGGGTTCCCTGTGCATAGAAATGTATAATGTTGGGATCCATGTGTACGTTTTGCGGGACGCGTCCGCAGCAATGTGTACATTTCTATGCACAGGGAACCCAATATAATACGTATCGCGCACGCACGCTCTACCACAGGAAACCCATCAAAAAAAGACGCAAATATAATTTATTTGATGATTGCAATGGTTGGGCTGCCTGTGGTCAGACGGGATATTGTTTCTTAATACCATTCCATGTTTTTCCCAAACCACTACAAAAACCAAATTAACACCCAAATGCTAATCTCTCTTTTCGAAAAGGTATTATTATTTTATCTTTAAAAGTTTTGAATTCCATTCAATTGGGCTGGTTCAAGACGGGTTTTCAATGCAACTTAAATTTATATTTACTTTTATATTTACCAACCGAATCAAATTTGAATTTCTAAGCTCGACATAGTTGCATTTACCGTGTAAAACCATAGTACGACCCCCAAAAATATATTCATTAATTTTGAACGATTTGCCGACACTTCTACAAAGTGTGAAAGAGGATTTATTTAATTGTTGGATTAATTTTATACGGTAGCCAACGCTGCAAAAGCGGTGCTCTGAAGTATGCATCTATCTTTAAAATACTGCGACATGAATTCTTAATGAAAGAATTGTAAATATTGGAAAAACAAATTTGAATTTCGAAATTATTCAAATCTTCCTAAATGAATGTGCTATAGGACGATAAAGAATTACAATTAGTTTGCTTTGAAGATAATTTTAGTGAGTTTAGTTGAGTTAAAATTGCGTTTTCAAGACGCGAATGTACGGTGTGTACACGATATTTGATTTATTCTAGAAGTTTTTGTAGTGATTCCAGTGCAGTCGAGTCTCCACGGTGTGAACGCCTACCAATCACACCTCACGTTTGTACGGCCACATTCCTTCGGATTTATCATCTGTGACTTGTTAGAATACGATGGCTGAATTGAAAGACATTAATAGACTCAAGAGTGAGACAGATGAAGACGACGTGCTGCTAGATATGGACAACCAAAATGGAGACAACACCACAGGAAAGCCAATAGGTCTGCACTTCACTTCAGGTGGACACAAGATCGACTACGTTTTGGTGTACGAGAGGAACCCAGAGGAAGAAGAGAACGATGACGAGAAAGCAAAGCTTGCTGAAGAACATGAAGAGAAAAGAGAAGCCTTCGAGAACGTTCTCAAAGAGGAAGGTTTGCTGATGGAGAAAGAAATGATTGTTTCGTCTCAAGTAAGTTGCAGAGACTAACTAAGAATTCTAGGAGTCGCTATAAATATTTGAGCATTAATTTTAATTATTTTGCACTATGCAAGCTAAATATATTGGGTAAAGGTATCTAATGCAAAGTTAGTTTAGTGATTGGATTGAGTGAGTAAAGTTGACTTGAATGAAACAACGTATTTCGTCTGGCAATTTACAAACGCAATCTTGTATTGAATGCAAAATGCATGCAAACTTTGTGTTATCGCAAACACCTGTTTTGAAACTCTTCAAACTCAAGAATGACTTTTGCATAAAGGTTTATTTTTGACTTAGAAGACAATTAATAATTCAGCATGTTGTAGTGTTTGGATTGTGTATACCTTTATGTTATTTTGCAAAAGTCACATACGCGATTTATAATCGTTTTTCGATGTAAACACGACACACTTTAATGGTTTCATCGCTGAACAAAACTCATTCATGCAAACTCGAATACTAAATAAACTTGTCGTGCCAAACTTAAAATGAAACCTTATTAATTGTAGCCTCCAATCATTTTACCTCAATAAAGTATTAGCAAACATGTACTTGGTATATAGATATGCAAGCAGAAGCTGTTATATATCTGAAGAAAAAAACAATGCAAGAAAGTTGGACTGTGCATGTCTCAAAGTATCTCAGTGTCTCAAAAAACAGGCGTTGTTGTTGGTACGTGAATTTGTTGATCCTCTTTCGCTTTTTTTGTTTCTGTGAACATAAAATATTGAGCAAACACTGAATAGCAATTGTAGTTTGTATAATTGTTTTTTTATTTATTATTATTAATTTTTTCAATTTGAATTGATAAATATTCACTTTCATTAATAACATACTTACAGTATATATAGCAGTATGTACTAGTTGCAAATCGTTGTCGGGTTGAAAATCATAAATCATAGAAGCTGAGACCGCAAGGATGGATGGCAAATCAGTTCATGACCCGCATTACATACAGATATATTCAATGTTCTCGTAGTTTTGAAGGTATATGAGCTATTTAACTAAGATCCTATAAGTCTGGATAGGTCGATCATTTGACGGTGTTATTTGTGAGTTTTAATTTCCCAGAATTCCTTTTGGTCATAGCTTTCATGATTTTCAACCCGACAACGATTATGCAATTAACTATATACATAATAACATATAATTTTCAAGGATCACATTTGTTTTAGTTTTAATGCTGTCGGAATCGTTTAAATTCAGTGAATTTTCCCATGAAAACGTTTACACAAATATAGCTTTAGGCGCCCTTAAATTTTCACAAACACTTGATCAGTTTCATGAAAATTGTATTTTATTTTTACGTTCATTCTTGCATAACACTCGTGGTGTGCACTTGACCGAGTTAAATCACGTGCAATTACTGTGATTGGCTAGATAACAATATCACTAATGGTACCCTTGGGCTACTTGGCGCGTATGGCGTTGTTCTTGTAAGACACGTAAAACAAGTGAATGTCAACCAGTACATCACTGATATTCAAAACTTTAAGCTCGTATTTCTGTAAATTCTGTTTTCTTATTGGCCATGATGCGGCGACTTTTTCAGACGACTGTCTGTGCCTATATATTAACTTTTAAAATGATACTAAACATTTAAATAATGAATGTCACGCTATCTAATGTTATCACGCAATCTCACATTAATTATAAGTAGAGTGTTACTAGGTCTCTCTCGGAGTAAGCCAGAGAAACGTCCTGGAGATGAGTTTGGCGACTGAAGGCTGCTGGCGAACGTTCTCAGTCGTACTCGGAGCAGGTTGGGTTGGATAAACAAAAGAAAGAGAAGAGAACAAATAGATTTGGGTCAAGGGATGAATAATAGAAAGAGAAAGGAGAGTTAAATGTAATCTGCGATTCCTAAAGGTTTTATTGTATTTTTTTCCTTGTGATGTCATCGTGTAGAAAAGAGAAAAGCCAAGACGTGTTACTAGAATACGAAATGCATTTGGATCTGATAAAACTGTTAGTAGTGGAATGAAGCACTGTTGATATTGATGATTGCACCACAGGTAGCCCAACAATTTCTTATGACGAGCGCGTTTTGTTTGGTGGGTAACCCCTGGGTTTCCTGTGGCATAGCAGCGCACGGGATAATAAATTGGGCTCCCTGTGGTAATGCGCGCGTATCGTTGCGGAATCGCTATACGTAGAGCACGGAGGCGTACAACAGTGTAATACGTAAACGCAGGCGATTCCGCGTGCGAAGTGGCACAGGGAGCCCACCAAAAAAAGTGCATACTGGAATATATTTTCATCTCATGTTCAGAAGAAATTATTTGGCTGCCTTAGCTTTGGTGTCACTGACGGCTTTATTGTTGGAAAGAGCAATAGATACTGTATGCTTGCTGGCGCTGCCTTTGCACAAGCTGTTGTTGATCTTGTTACTGCTGCTGTCGCTCGGTCAATCCATCAATCATTGTGCTCAACTTTGGTCATCATATTGTCGCTGTTGTGATTTCTGTCTTCGTTTTTCCCTAGCAAAACAGAAAATATCACGTGAAAGCGAGAGGAGAAGTAAATGGAGCTTTTGTTAGTACAAAACAGTTTGCATAATAATTTAGCGTGATAATCTTGTGGTTTTAGGGCATTTTGTCGATATCTTGTAACCCTTCAACGTAAAATGTTGATGCCATGACAACAGGACGTCACCGCTATAAGCCAAACAACAGTAGAATATAGAAATAATTTTCAATGTGAATTTATGTTTATTTGTTTTCGTATTACACCGTTTTCTGAGCAAATCAACAAATTTCCTTTCACTGCAACCTTTTTTGTATTTCCATTCATGACGCCAAAGAGTGAAAAGCAGAAAGAGAAAGAAGAGAAAGGAATAGACGGCTCTGTTGTTAGTATTCTTTTGAGCTGTCATGTTTACGTTCGACAGCTTATTCATTTAATCATCCATCACTGAATCCTTCCCATCACATTGCTACCTCATCACATCTTCATCCATCCCATCTATCCCATCCCATTCCAATTCTTCTCATTCATCCATCCCAATCCATCCCACCCAATCCATCCCTTCGCATCCATCCTATTCCATCCATTCTATCCCATTCCATCCCTTCCCATTCATCCATCCTAATCCATCCAATCTATCCCATCCCTTCCCTTCTCATTCATCCCATCTATCCCATTCCATCCCTTCGCATTCATCCATCCTAATCCATCCCTTCTGTTCTATCCCATTCCATCCCTTCTCGTTCATCCATCCTAATCCATCCCATCTATCCCATTCCATTCCATCCCTTCTCGCTCATCTATCCTAATCCATTCCTTCTATCCCATCCCATCCATCCATACTAATCCATCCATCCTATTCCATCCCATCTATCCCATTCCATCCCTTCTCATCCATCCTAATCCATCTCTTCTATCCCATCATCCATCCTATTCCATTCCATATATCCTATACCATCCCTTCTATCCCATCATCCATCCTATTCCATTCCATCTATTCCATTCCATCCCTTCTCGTTCATCCATCATATTCCATCCTAATCCATCGGCTCATCAATCGATCATTCTATCCTGTAGTTTCGTAGTTTTTCAGATCTTCTTTGTACGTAAGTAAAATGGAGTCGATATATTCACTTGTAGAAAGAAGAGAGTAAAGTGCAAGTGCATCCTGACCTGGCTATAGACGACGAGCTTGTTAGTACATTACACCATACATCTTATCAAGAGAAAATGAGGTACCTCATTTTCTCTTGATCTTATTATTGTAGTGTATGAACTATGGTTGCGCATGCGCACTCGAAGATTATAAGTTAGATTGAACTACGGTTTAACCCCTATTAAGCGGCCACCCTCGGGGAAACGGAAGTGGCCGCTTAATAGGGGTTGGCCGCTTAATAGTAGTTCGTAAGAAATTAGCATAAGGCGTGGTAGAAACGTCTCTTTATTTGAATATAAACGCTTTGAGGCTTGTGACAACTGTTGCACATGTATATAATACAGTTTGTTATACACAAATTTAAAGTTTCACTGATAATTACCATGCCAATATTCCTCTCGAGAAAATTATGTAGTTTAACAAAAACCATAAAGTACAGTATGTCGATATTTACATAAAAGAGCAGAACATGAAAACGGCAATGTCTGTAACTGTCAGAAAGAAAGAGCGTTACTTAAAAAAGTCCTGCATATGAGTCTGTCGCTTTGGATTACGGAGCTTCAATGCGTAAATTTGATCATTTGATTCTGCAATGGACAATGCAAGTTCCTCGTATCCATGAAACTGTGCGAAGTGTCGCAATTTTTCCCCTAGCTCCATCATGTGCCTCTGTCAGAGACTTGATGGCTGGTTGTTCGACTTGCCGGCAATATTATAATAGTGGAATCACTTCAAGAATATAATAAACGTGTGTTTGTCACCTTCTATTAACTCTCATTACCTTTTTCAAAATTCATTGTGGTCGCTTAATAGGGGTAAAAACAATAGGAAAACCACATCAGGACCGCCAAAAAGTGGCCGCGGCCGCTTAATAGAGGTGGTCGCTTAATAAGGGTTATATTTACAGAGTTATACGGACAATGATTTCGGGACTTTGATAATTGGCCGCTTAAAAGGGGGTGGCCGCTTAATAGGTGGCCGCTTAATAGGGGGTTAGACTGTATACGTTATAGTTTACACATTAGTACACTCTAATTCCATTGGGTTCTTTTGTTTTTATTTGACTATTACAAACTAACTAAAAGTTGCTGTTTCACGGAGAAGCACTATGTACAGCGGTTTCAATAAAGATTGTTGGTAAAGGCACTAGACAAGACGAAAGGAATCCTGGGAATCCTTTGAAGCATGGCGGCCATGTTGGTGCCTGATAATAAACCATTCCTCATTGGCTTCTCTTATTTGTACCACCAACACACCTCCTCCAACATGGCCGCTGAGTCTTGTGAAAACTCCAGAGATTGATTGCAAACCAGCAATTGACACTTGAACAAAACGCGCGCTCTTCAAATCTTGGAAATTCATTGGATTGAAGGTTTGAAGAGCGGTGCGTTTTTTACAGTGTTACTGACTGACTGTCTGACTGTCTGACTGACTGACTATCTAACTGACTGATTGTCTGTCTGACTGACTGGCTATCTGTCTGTCTGTCTGTCTGACTGACTGACTGACTGACTGATTGACTGTCTGACTGACTGACTGTCTGTCTGTCTGACTGACTGTTTGACTGACTGTCTGACTGCATGTCTGTCTGTCTGTGTCTGACTGACTGATTGAATGTTTGACTGACTGACTGACTGACTGACTGTCTGTCTGTCTGACTTACTGACTGTCTGTCTGACTGACTGATTGACTGTCTGACTGACTGACTGTCTGTCTGTCTGACTGACTGTTTGACTGACTGTCTGTCTGTCTGACTGACTGATTGAATTTTTGACTGACTGACTGTCTAACTGACTGTCTGTCTGTCTGTCTGACTAACTGTCTGACTTACTGACTGTCTGACTGATTGACTGTCTGTCTGACTGTCTGACTGTCTGACTGAATGACTGACTGACTGATTGAATGTTTGACTGACTGACTGTCTAACTGACTGTCTGTCTGTCTGACTAACTGTCTGACTTACTGACTGTCTGACTGATTGACTGTTTGACTGACTGTCTGACTGCATGTCTGTCTGTCTGTGTCTGACTGACTGATTGAATGTTTGACTGACTGACTGACTGACTGACTGTCTGTCTGTCTGACTTACTGACTGTCTGTCTGACTGACTGATTGACTGTCTGACTGACTGACTGTCTGTCTGTCTGACTGACTGTTTGACTGACTGTCTGTCTGTCTGACTGACTGATTGAATTTTTGACTGACTGACTGTCTAACTGACTGTCTGTCTGTCTGTCTGACTAACTGTCTGACTTACTGACTGTCTGACTGATTGACTGTCTGTCTGACTGTCTGACTGAATGACTGACTGACTGATTGAATGTTTGACTGACTGACTGTCTAACTGACTGTCTGTCTGTCTGACTAACTGTCTGACTTACTGACTGTCTGACTGATTGACTGTTTGACTGACTGACTGACTGACTAACAAAGTGTTCATATATTTTGTTTTATTTTATTGAAGGATCATAAGGTCCACAGGTATTTTATTAAGCTGCATGTCCCATGGAAGACCTTATCGCATAAGGCTGAGCAGATCATGCTTAAAGCTCCCTTGATGAAGAGTGATATCAATGTCAAAACCTGGAGTGAGCGCATATTGGGTAAGCTGAACAAGGAATATCATTGCTGTTTATTTTGGTTGCGTGCTCTCAGTGGTTCGTGTATGGAACTGCTACTTGCTCAAACCAGTAGTCGAAGTAATCGGCCAAGTAAATCCCAAAACAATTTGTTTTATTCCACTCTCTTTGATACTGCAATGTAGTGAGCACGGATGGGGGTATTGATGCAGCGTGCGTCCACTTCGCGCTTTCTTTTGCTCGAAATGTAGTAGGATCGCGCTCTACTTCTGGTGTAGCTAAGAGAGAATAATGGGTCGAAGAGGGAGAGAAGGGAGAGAAGGGAGAGAAGGGAGAGAAGGGAGAGAAGGGAGAGAAGGGAGAGAAGGGAGAGAAGGGAGAGAAGGGAGAGAAGGGAGAGAAGGGAGAGAAGGGAGAGAAGGGAGAGAAGGGAGAGAAGGGGGAGAAGGGAGAGAAGGGACAACGGAGAAGTGGAGACAAAAATAGATAGACGCGAGAGGAAGAGAGCAGAAACCAGAAGAGGAAAACCAAAGAGTGAATTAACCGAAAGCATATCATTTCCACAGGAGAAAATTTCATGAACAAATTTCGTCAAATGAACCCACTGAGAGTGAAAGACAGTGTCATCACAGAGAAGCCGACCTACTTCATGGCTTATTATAAGCAGCAAAAACACGACAAATACCTGGGATACGAAAGGAATGAGAAGATGTTTTGCACCATAGACCGTCACTATGTCGTCCAGAGGATTTGCTATACCGCGCGCTTTGCTGACGGACCTAATGGAATGGGACTCAAACACCTGCTCTACGAAGGTACGTGATCTTAGATGATGTTAAAGACACTTTGAACAAATGATCGGAAATCGAATCTGGTACTCTGTAC
Organism: Actinostola sp. cb2023; assembly: GCA_033675265.1. Lineage (NCBI taxonomy): Eukaryota > Metazoa > Cnidaria > Anthozoa > Actiniaria > Actinostolidae > Actinostola > Actinostola sp. cb2023. The sequence continues at coordinate 209,741 of JAUJYZ010000004.1, read as the reverse complement.
CCTTAGCTTTGTTGTTGTTTTTCAAGAATTAAGTTCTTATTTCTAAAACTACTTTACTAGATAGGGTCTCCATGTGGGACCTTCTCTCAGTACACAGTGAGCATGCGTAGTTGAAAACCCTTTGATCTTTACCACATCATCTTATCTTACAAGGTGTCTACACTGCTGGCTATCCTCTCCATGATGGCGACGACGATGTCGAAGAAGGCAGACTACCCGACAATGACCGTCAACGGTTGAAAAGAGACTGGAGCCGATTCGGCCGAATGCTCAAGTATCAACCTTATGACGTCATTAAGGAGTACTTTGGGTCCGCCATTGCGCTGTATTTCGCGTGGCTTGGGTTCTACACTGCAATGCTGGTACCGCTGGCTATTCTTGGTTTGATTGTTTTCATCTATGGCATTGGTTCCACCGCCACCGATATTCCTGTCAACGACTCGTGCAACAAGAATTTCTTTATGTGCAACTTGTGTGACAAGCAGTGCTCGTACTGGGAGCTGAATACAAGCTGCATCTACGCGAGAGTTACACACTTCTTTGACAATGATGGAACAGTGTTTCTTGCTATTTTTACCTCCGGTAATTTGTAACATTTTTGCAGAATTTTGATTTGAATTGTAACATGAATAATCGACTTTATGGGGTGCTTGCCATTTGACCGGTCTGTCTGTACGCTGACTTTAATAACAGCGGGACGCACCAACGCACCAGTTCAGTCTGAACATCGAGACCTGGTGCCAAGATAGTCCTTTTTGTGCGTCCTATCCGTGTTCAGGATGGCGGCTGCTTGAGCTCTATTATTAAAGTGACCGTACAGACCGGTCTGTCTGTCCATTGATTTAGGACAGTCGACTCTCTCTAAGCCGGATACCCTCGGGACCAACATAGCAGTGCGTCCGCCTTAGAGAGAGTAAATTTATAGCAAAACAGTGCAGCAAGGACCATACAAAGCCGTGTCCGTCTTATATAGAGAGAACGAATATAGCTAATTGCATAATCGTTGTCAGGTCGAAAATCATGAAAGCTATGACCAAAAAGGAATTCTGGGAAATTAAGACTCTCAAATAACACCGTCAAATGATCGACCTTTTTATCCAAACTTGTGGGATCTTAGTTAAATAGCTCATATACCTTCAAAACTACGAGAACATTAAATATACCTGTATGTAATGCGGGTCATGAACTGATTTGCTATCCATCATTGCGGTCTCCGCTTCTATGATTTATGATTTTCAACATGACAACGATTATGCAATTAGCTATATATAGTAAAACAGTGCAGTAGGGACCAGACACAGATGTCCAGATTAGAGGCTTCGCCCTTTGTCCGCATGAAGAGAGTTTACTGTATTGCTTTTTTCGTATTTTTAGTGTGGGCCACTTTGTTCCTTGAACTTTGGAAGCGGCGCCAAGCTGTCCTGGCAAACCACTGGCACGTGGCAAACTTCGAAGAAGAAGAGGAACAAATTCGTCCCGAGTTTGCAGCAACTGCACCAACGCTTAAGAAGAACAGGGTGACCGGTTTGCTGGAGCCTCACATGCCTAAGCGTACGCTATATCAACGCTACGGTGCCATCGGTAGCATCATCGCTTTCATGATACTCCTCGTGATTGGAGCCGTGATTGGCGTAGTGGTGTATCGAGGCGCTGTCTTCGCTGCTCTCAGCGCCAGCAACACGATCACAATCAGGAAGAATTCTCGCATCATCACCACGTGCACTGCTGCCTTGATTAACTTAGTGTGCATCAACATCCTTAAGTTTCTGTACATCAGACTGGCTGTTTGGCTGACTAACTGGGAGAACCCACGAACCAAGACAAACTACGAGGACAGCTTCACGTACAAGATGTATCTCTTCCAGTTTGTCAATACGTACGCCTCCATTTTCTACATCGCGTTTTTCAAGTCTGATTATTTTGTGGGCTCTCCTGGAAAGTATCATCGGATTGCTGGTGGAATTCGTTTTGATGGCTGCAGCGAGCAAGGCTGTTTCTTGGAACTGTGCATTCAGCTGATTATCATCATGGTTGGGCAACAGGTCATTGGCAACATCACTGAGATTACTATCCCGTAAGTTTTCAGTTATAATAACATTTATACACTAATTTGAAGAACCGTTGTCGGGTTCAAAATCATAGAACATTGAAGCTGAGACCGCTAGGATGTATGGGTAAGCGGTAAATCAGCTAAGTTTTATGTAGTCAGAGGAAAATCTTGGTGTTTATTGAAAGAAATGA